>CAIGRM010134760.1:0-15790 GCA_903798335.1 Fraxinus albicans | reverse complement strand
TTGGCCCCCCCCCCCCCCCCCAACCTCTAGTAAAAGAATGGTTCTTTGGGGGGTTTTCTATCTATGTGAACAAGACTCTTCTCTTCATGGTGTTCCCTCCGTGGGGATAAAAAGTTTATTCATTCTCAGCACTTCTTATTTGACTGTCTTTCAGGAAATCCTATTTCTCCAACGGAATTTCTGTTTTAACTTGTGGTAAATTTTTTGTTCCAGAACACGTTTTTCAACTCTAAGAACCTAAGAATGTGCATTCTACTCATAAGCCTCTGGTGAAGTTTATGAGGCAATAAGTTTATCCACTGTCCAAGTCTTTTTTGAATATTGCATATTGCTGATTATGATGTTAATGTGTTCCGATCGGCAAATAACCCAAGGTCGCTTCAACATTGTCCCTGATTTCATTCCTTAGCAAAGAGCACAATTTCGATTATAATGGGTGGATTAAGAAAAGTCATTTGGCTTATCAACCACTGGTTTTTACAAAAATACCATTTTGAAGTCGAGGACCTATGTTTATGGAGACTGTTAGAGCTGATTTTCTTACAAACGAGGCAGAATTGAAGTATAGTGTTGAGCAAGTGATATAACCATTGAGATCTGTGGCAGCAAACTCAATGGAGTCAGTTATCTTTCTATCGTGGCAAAATGTGCTAAATGCGCCCAATAGGGTGAAAATTCTTCAAGTTCCCACCTACAACCCATGTAACAAGTGTCGAACAAGTAGTAGTTTATAAGGATTAACGTAGTTTAATTCCCGGTTCTTCTCTGGTTCTGGCTGCTTAGACTCTTACACAAGTCATAAAGTTATTGGGTTATCGAAATTATCTGATTGTTTTCAATCTCAGGCACCAGAATTCAGCATGTCGACAGAGGAAGAATCAATAATCAAGTCACAGTCTTGCTCATCGTCATACATTGATGATTCTGAGACAATCAAAATGGTGCCTTTACAAGGGTTAATGTATCCCAGTTCACTCAATTTTGAACAGAGCCCACTTCAACTTGAGTTCACTCCAGCCATTGACAAGAAATTATATGAACAGCAATTACAACTCCCCTTTCCTCAGATTCCACAACTCCAGCCAGATTATTCTTTACCCCTAGAAAACCAAGACTTTGTCCCTCGAATCGGAGATCCTAATTTTTATGATGTCTTTGGTCAAGGCAGTGGTTCTGAACTGGGCACTGGACAACTTCCTATCTTGCCATCATGTTTTGGACCAGATGGTGGCTTTCAAACTGCATGTCAAGGAGAAAATCAAAACATTGTAACCCCGGACAGCTTCATGGATGACTTCCCTCCCATGGACATATTTGATCACCTGGATCCACTTCCAAGTCCATCACAGTGGTGATGAGTCAATCTTGAGTACTACTTCAGTAGTTAGATTCTCGACTTTATATTTAAAATGTGCACTGACATTATCAGTTTGTTGTCTCTATTTCTTTTGTACCAAGACACCATTCTAACAGGTAGTGCCTCATGGATTGAGGCTTGTTTAACAGCTACACGTAGAGATGTTTTCTAAGACATTTTTCTTTCAGAAAGATAATGCTTTTCCTTCACTTGAATTCGGTTCTAACTTCTAACAGGTAGTGCCTCATGTATTGAGGCTTGTTTAACAGCTACACGTAGAGATGTTTTCTAAGACATTTTTCTTTCATAAAGATAATGCTTTTGCATCACTTGAATTCGGTTCATTACATTCATAGAAGGTATACTATGTTTCATAGGCTGGGAAAAGAAGTTAAAATCTTATTCACGTGTACCAAACATTCACTTATTGTTTCCTAAGAAGTTAGAAAATGGGACACAAAATTACGACAGAACATTGTTCTCATACTAAAAATAATATTATTAATAGCACAAAAGTTTCCATTCTTTTCTAGAAAATATCTGGAAGTTTAAACTTACTTTCATGGGAGTCGCTGAGCATTCTAGTACTTTGTCAATGACAATGATAAACCTCCAGATTAGCATTTATTGTCACCAGAGAACCAACTAAAGCTTTTGCAATGGCTGCAAATCAAGAACAATATCTGCAGTCTAATACAAAAAATAATAATTGAGGGGTACATCAATTTAGTTTGTCTAACGGATCATTAGATTCTGTATTGCGCTGGGTATAAGTGATGCCGACTTGACCTTCGTGTGAACCCACAAAGTCTCCAGCAGTAAAAGACTGATTTTCACTGAAAAAGATGGGTCTTTTTGAGTGTGAATATGCACAATAAGCAACATCATATACCGTATCGGCTTCTTGCACGAATCTAGAGACTACAGATCCAACTCCTTCTCCTGGAAAAGCAAACACGACCATAAAGAACAATGCAATGGACATTTTTCACACACAGGCTGACTTATTCCAACACAAAAAAATAAAAAATAAAAAGTAAAAAATAAAATAAAAAATGAATGTACTCTTTAGCATAACTTGAAGATGGATTATAACAATGTGCATCCTCCATGACAAGACAAGATAAAAAAAATTATATTGAAACTATGGAAAAAGAACTGTAATTAGCTGTATTTCCATTCATAGAATGCGTCCAGATTCATAGAATCAGGTTGTGTTTAGCTATAGAATAGATAGATTTATGGGGGGTTGTATAGCTGTAGATTAGATTGCTTAATTCTTTCCCTCTATAATTGTATATCACACATGTTTGAACCTTGTAAACATTGACAAACCAATGAAGTTAGAAATTATTTCTCCTCTTTTCTTTCTTCCTATATGGTACCAAAGCCCATTTAGCTTCAATAAGCAATTCGATTCGATTAAGACTCAAACAAGCACATAGATTATCTGCTCAAATGAGCTACCATCTTGCAGGAGTAGGTTAAAGAATGAATCTCACATGGAATAATGATATAATATGTATATAACATATAAGGGCTTAAGCTACTTCTCATAATAAGGTTGATCTTTTAAGATGAAACTCCAAGTTTTAATATGGTATCAAAGCATGTCACATGCTAATTTGTTTTTGGGAATTTTTTATGTTCTTACTGGCTGATTTACACCGAAATTCTATTTTCGTACCAGTTCAGCACATCTCAAAGCAGCTCAGTCTCTTTTCAGGCTGGTTCAACAATTTTAAGTCCATTTCAACCTATTTTCAGCCCAATTAAAATGTTTTCGAGGCTTGTTCAGATGTTTTTAATCAAGTTCAATTGATTTTTTGGTAGATTTATACATGTTCAATGCTGGTTCCTTCTTTTTATGGCCATTTTATACCAATTTAGACCAATTCTTGCATTTCCCAATCCTATTTTGGATAGTTCCAATGCAATTGAATTCTTGTTTGTCATCTTATTTTCAAACACCATCTAACCCAATTGTGCTTCCTCTTTTATCAGTTTCAATTTGGCAATATCTAATGCATTTGAGAATTTGCTCATTCGACTACCTTAAATGCCACTAGCTTTTCAAGTAATTCTTGGGTCATTCACTCCGGAGCAAGCCACAGATCACATGACTAGGCACTCAAATTTGTTTGTTTCTTATACTCGGTGTTCCGATACACAAAAAGTTAAAGCTGCAGATGGTTGACATGGAAGTAAGAATGATGGACTTTTTGAATTCAAAAGTGAATCTATTGGTTCAAAAAATATATCTCATACACACGAGTTCTTCTATGTCTACTTCAAAACAAGAAATTGAGCATTGGCAAAAAATGGTTAGGTTATCCAAGCTTTCAATATTTGAAAATGTTGTTACTTTTTTCAAAATCCCATAATCTTCAATGTGAAGTATGAAAGTTATCTAAACAATGAGCTCATTTTTTCACACAATATAGAGAAACAAAACCTTCTATACTGATTTATAATGATATTTGGAGTCCATCTCGTGTCAAAAATATCTCTGGCGCCACATGGTTCATTACATTCATTGATGAAAATACTCATCTTACTTGTTTTTATTTGCTTAAAGAAAAATCTGAATCGACATTACATTCATCAATAATGGAAGATTGTATTTTTCTCAAATTCTTGGCTCATATCTAACCAATCATGGGATTGTTCCTAATAGTTCTTGTATTGATACCCTCAACAAAATGAGTTAGCAAGAGGAAAATAGACTTCTTGAAGTAACCGAACTTTCATTTTTGCCATGTTGATTCCTAAATACTTTTGGGGTGAAGCTGCTCTTACTGCTAAATACCCTATCAACGGGATACCATCAAGAGTTTTAAAATTCATAATACCTCAACACTCTCAAAGATAAATATCTAACCTTAAATTTTTACATCTCTCTCGCCCAAAGTTTTTGGTTGTGTACGTTTTATTCATGTACATAACCATAATCAAGAAAGTTCGATCCTAAGAGTCTTCAATGTGTTTTTTTGGGATATTGTTCTATTTAAAAAAGGGTACAAGTGTTTTTAGCCTCCAACACGAAAACGATTATATCCATGAATTTTACCTTCTTTGAGAGTACTCGTCTCTGCACCAAAACTTCTTTTCAGGAGGAAAGTCAAGATGTTGAAGATCCATTTTGGACTTCTCTTTCTTCTCGTCCTCATGTTGTCTCATCTTTCAACTAAGTTCAGGTCTTCTCTTATTAACTAGGTACAACTATTATTTCTATTCCCAAGGTTTGTATCTAATGTTCAACATATCGTGCCAAATGATTCTCTAGTCATTTATGAAGATCCTCCATCTCCATTAGTTCTTAAAACTCCTCTTGGTTGTGTACAAGATAATTATTGAGAATTAAGGTTTATTCGAGAAGGAATAAAACAGATACTAATCATCGGACTTGAGTACAACACACGTAATTCTTCCATGCATTTTGATCTTGTTATCCCAATTTCTCATAGAAAAGGTTTTAGATTTTACACTTTGCATCCTATTTTTGAATTTTTTTTGTATCACAAATTGTGTCCTTGGTTTAAAGCATTTACTACTAATCTATCTTTTTGTAATTCTGCTCCAAGAAATAAATGATGAAATTAGGACAATGAAAAAGAATAATATATGACAACTTGTTGTCCTTCCACAATAGAGTAAGCCAATCAAATGTAAATTAGTATTTATAATAAAGTTAAAAAATTGACGAGACAGTTGACACATATAAGGCAATACTTGTGGCAAAGAGCTTTACACAAACTTATGGAATTGAAAAGGAAACTTTTGCTCTAGTGGCAAAATGAACTCAATAAAAGTTCTTCTTTTACCTTGCGGCAAATCTAAATTGGCATCTTGATTAGCTTGAAGGTAAAAATGAATTCTTTCATGGTGATCTAGAAGAGGAAGTGTATATAGAGCGGCTTTTTGGATTGTAAAAAAGCATGCAAACTAAAGAAATCCTTGCATGGACTAAAGCAATTAATCACCCAGAGCTTAGTTTTGAAGATTTACTAAAACAGTTCATCGATGTATTTTTTTTTTGTAAAGACATTCACACATTCTTTGTGAGTTTTTAGACTCCACTAAGGAAGGTCGCGATGGGTTTAGGATTCCCCAACCATGTATATATCATAAAAAAAAGCGAGAATACAGGCAAGAAGGGGACATAAATCTGATCTCCAGAAAGCAATAAATGTAGTAAAAGCAGTAAGAAATGATTAAATGAGAATTACTCTCTGTAAAATGCAAGCAAATGAGTCATAGACACAAAGTCAAGGTGATCATGACGTATTTTCTAAACACAATTGTCTACATTGATGATATTCTGTAACCGGAAATGATCTTAAAAAAAGTAGACTCAAGCGGATGCTAACAAAAGAGTTAGAAATTAAAGATTTGGGAACTTTGTGATATTTTTTGGAAATTGAAGTGGGAAGGTCGAATAAAGGAATATTTCTCTCTAAAAGGAAGTATGTTATAGATCTTTTCAGAGAAATAGGCATTTAAGTTGCAAACCAGAAGATACACCAATTGATCCTAATCATAATTTAAGAGCCACTAACAATAGTAATGCCGTTAATAAAGGTCGATCCCAAAGATTGGTTGGTAAGTCGATATACTTAGTCTCATACTACACCTAACATTGCATTTGAAGTTAGTGTGGTAAGTCAATTTATACATTCTCCTTGTGAAGTTCACATGGAAGCTGTTTTCAAAATTATATAGTACTTGAAACATTCTCTGAGCAAAGATCTACTCTTCTCAAGGAATCCTCATTTTCAGGTTGAAGCTTATATATATGCTGATTAGGATGGTTCTGTGGATGACACTAGGCCTAATTTTGGTTACCGTACATCAGTTGGTCGAAATTTAGTTGAAGTAAGAAGCAAATTATGTTGGCGAAATCAAGTACTAAAGATGAATTAAGAGCAATGACTTAAGGAATATGTGAGTTATTGGGGTTAAAGATATTGCTAAAAGAACTACGAGTTGTTCAAGAGCAAATGAAGCTCTAATATGACAACACAGCTGAAATCAGCATTGCTCACAATCATGTTCAGTATGATTGGACCAAATTTGTTGAAGTTGATAGGCACTTCATGAAAGCGACGGATTTGTATCTCATTTGTTTCTATCAGCAAATAATTAGCTGATGTTCATACCCAAGGGCTACCAAGACCTATTTTCTATTCATGTGTTAGCAAGTTGGAATGATATATATTTTTGAACAAGTTTGAGGAGTGTAGAAAAATAATTGTAATTAGCTGTATTTCCATTCATACAATTTGTTTGTCTGGTCAATGATTTGCATCAAATAGGGAGTAGATTATGGAGTATTAATGAGGGTGTGTTTGGCTACAAATTAGACAGATTTATGGGAATTGCATAGCTGTAGATTAGACCATTTATTTCTTCCCTTTTATAATGGTATGGCACATGTATTTAAACCATGTAAACACTGACAAGCCAATGAAGTAAAAAATTGTTTCTTCTCTTTCTTTCTATAGAAACCGTGAGCACTATACATAGAAATGCATGACACCAAAGGTATTCAGATGTAAAATATACTTATTGCAACCCATCTGAGAAAATGCTGTAAATAACACTGTTTAGATGCATATTTCTGAGATATATGGCCAGCAAAAAAGGAAAACATTGTACCCTTTATATACAAGTTAGTGATTATTAAGCACTGCCAAGCAAGAAACTTACCATGTGTCACCAATAACAAGTTCTCTGAAGGATATTTGTCAGCAAGAGCCTTCATAACCTCTGTATATCTAGCCCTAGCACCTTCCACCGTCTCTTGCCATTGAGGCATCTGTGGGCAAAAGACAGTTTCAGCACAGAAAAATCGAGATTAGTGTAGACTTATAAAGACATTTTCAAAATTTCAGCATATATTTCACATGTTCTGCATGTCTGATACCTCCTTGTACACTTGTTCCACAGTATGATCAATAGTTCCAGAAGGTAATACAGATTCACACTGAGAGACATTAAAACCAAAATCACCATCTTCCGGAACCACATCAAGTCTTATGGCTCTTGAATTCAGCATCTCACACAATCCATATTCAATTGAGATCTGAAAAAAATGTAGTGACCGGTTTGAGTCGATACAGAGACAGCATTCATTGGAATTGATATACAGGAGACATTCATAAATCCAGAATAGATCTTTTAAATCATTAACGACCAGAAAGAGAATGCACAGAAAATTTCAGACATTAGAATCTATATTCGTACTGATATTTAGTATCTTTTGCACAGCCAGTCTCAAGCCTGGGTATAGGAGGAGGGGTTGCGGTAGGTTGACAAGTAGTGTAAACCTTTGCCAAATCTTATGATATGAACCCTAATACACATTTTGTTATATGTTTTTTGTTGTTCAGTGTCTTCTTCGCATTTCACAAGAATCAGATAAGTAGAAGCAAGTGAAATTCTAAAGACATCCATTCGAACTGATAGCCCTAAAAAGAAGGTCAAATCAGCTCTCTTGTGACCTGGTACTAAAAATCAAATTAACTAAACTTGGTGCTTGCAAGTGGTATTCTCCATAGGGATGTAAATTTGTCTTATTACTCAAGACTGATAACACCATACATTGTCCATCTAATTTTTATTTTTATAAGCACCAATGATTTTGATATTTTTTTTTTTTACCAAAGAAGTGATAGTCACCTGTGAACAGTAGCATCATCAAGAAGTAATAAATTACCTCCCTCTCCCTCATTTAAATGTCACGAGTCTTGTGAAAAGAAGGAACTAATTTCCCTGGTTGAAAAGTAGGAAAGCTCATAAAAGTCTTTTTAACACCATCTTATTAATTAACTTAATTTAGAAGCTTATAAATCAACTTCATTATTTAAGATTGAAAGGAAAAAGACGACTTTCCGAAAGAAGGATGCATCTTTTTCCTTGAAAGTGAAACTACTCTATCAGCTTATTCTCGAAATCGGAGGCCATATCTTGGTCCAAATTGAGAATCATGGGCATTATCTCCACAGACGTGATAATGAAAGTTCCAAGAACATATAATCTGCTTTATCACAGAGAGCTGGAAGAAAAATGCATTGGAACCTCTTATCCACAAAGCTAAGCAGAATGCATACATATGCAGTCCAACAGTGCAGTCAAAAATTACATCTATTACTTCACATTTGCCTACATTTTTAGGAATAAGTACATATAATTACTTTCTTCTTACTCACCAAGCACTAGGTGTTAAGCCAAGGAGGCAAGTCACGTTCTGTAATTACTTTCTTACTACTCATCAAGTACTGGTGGTTAATCCGAAGAGGGAAGTTACTTTCAGTAATCATTTTATCTTCTTATTTCTTGGTTGAATAGCATAAAACATTTTTAGTTTCCAAAGCTCCATAAGCAGTATAAGATATTGTTATCTATATTCCTTCATGACTTCTCAACTATCTATATAATGTTCTGGAATCCTGCAATATTAATTCATTTATGTACAATAGCCACATGCCAACTGCAATTGGGGCAGTTAGAAAAACCTCGTATTTCCATGAAAATCAACATGTTTTGAAGTTGGTTAAGAGATTATAAGTCAAATTTTCTTTTTCTTAAAATGGTTGCTGTTGAATTTCTGTTCCTAATTTAGGTTCTGAGGTGCATTTTGAAATGTAAGAACATTGTTTTACATTGAAAAACCAATAAATCATACTTGACAGAATTTGGTGAACACTAACCATTCCAAATTTACAATTATCAGCAAAGTTATAAAATGCTTCTAACATACACTCATTAGTATTCTTTCTTTCTTAAGAAGCCTTCAATGTAATTCCAACAATGATGCAGAAACGTTTATGGAACCATAACTGGAATTTATACACATATATACTATCATGACAGGAAAAACAAGTCGTAGCATTAGACAATTAAATTTCCAAAACGTCATCCAAGCACATGAAAAAGGGTGAATCTAACATGCAATGTATATGTGAATATTTTGGTATATAGGTGAAAAATTGTACACATAATTAATCATGACACTGACACGATATGCAAAAGATCTGCAATCTCACAAGAATGAATATAAACAAAAACATTTTAAGGAAGACATTTTCACCCCAATTTTTAAATAATTTATCACCATAACTTCTGTACCAATCAATCCACCGTTCAAACACACAATTTTCAACCCATCATCCTCTTATGATCTAAAACCATGTACCCATCAATCTAAATGATTTAGAAAACGCATTACAAATCAAAGTCTCCATATCACCTATCTCTGGATACCAAATCATATGCATGTTAAGGCCACAAGATTAAAATCCAGGGCACTAAAGTAATTGCCTTCAAATTTGAAGATAAAAACACACAGCTTGCCTACAACACTTGCAATAATTTCTCATCCCTATGTGGTAAACCTACAGTTCGCCTCACCCTGGTGTAGCCTTCCCTCTAACACCTATTATTATTGGAGATCGTGATCCAAGGGGATTTTGAAGAGGTAAAATAAGGTCCTCTACACATTTCAAATTCCACAAGACGGAAAATTTGATATAGTAATTAAGCAGGTGTAAACATTGTGATAACAACTTGGAACCAGGTGTTAATGACAAGATTTAAAGGAAAACATTGGCCCATTTTAACAGTTAGAGCTGGTGAACATGTATACACAACTGACCTTGATTTTAGAGGGATCGATTACAACGCCATGGGAGGATATGTCATCGGGATCATCATGTTGGTCAGCGACGGCGCAAAGGGCAGACACCACTTCGGAGGCGGTTTGCAGGCAGCGGAGGAAGGGGGAGACGAAGACCCGGTGGATCGGAAACCCGAGCTGGTTCCGGAACTTCCTGCCCGCGCAGAATGCCCGGACCTTTCCGGCGTCCACCAGCGGAGGGTCCCAAGGACGCGTCGCCGTCGACTGCCACAGAGGTTCAAAGTTGTCAATCCTATCGCCATGTCGCATAACGACGACGTTTTGGTAGGAATGTGGCTGTATCTGGTCTCCATTAGACGAGGCCATTTTCACCAGATAAAGAAGAGAGGTGTCGTGTCGTCTTGCAGAAAATTGAACGTATTTATAGTGTGAGGGTGGCCCCCATTTATTGATTGCTACCCACGTGTTTAAAAAGGGTGCCACCTTCTAGAAGATATCTCGTGTCAATTGAGGGGTCAGGGGGTCACACAATCAAATAGTCGTTGGAGAGGCAAGCTTGAATTAGGCTTTATTGTTAGATAAATTTGACATCTTCGTCCCTAGAAGAAAATGTGTGAAAAAAATGTTTGGATGACATTGACATTGTTGATTATTTTTTAGAATAAAGCTATTCTGACAGAAGAAAACTACCCTCCTCGGTGACAGACTCTCACATGGCCGTGGGACCGACGTGGGTCCCGCATGAAATAAAAAATGAAAAAGAATACTCCCCCTCCCCCCCGATGTGTGTGGTCTGTCAGGGAGGGTGTGACACCTTCCCTATCACCATAGCTAGGTTCTATTTTTTAAACAGTGTGAAGAATTCTGTCACGTGGCGTTTTTGTCTTCAAAAATGTCATCCATGATGTATTGGGTGAGTCCCTACGAACGCGTCTTCCTATCCAAATGACTTTTCATTTTTATTCTAGACTAGAAAATCAAGTTTAGTCATTTTTTGTTGGATCCATGAGAAAATAACTTACTAAAATAATCAAGTACCAAAATTACATATCAGAGAAAAAAAATGTAAATTCCCATTCAAAATAACTTTCTGCATATATTCTTGGAAAACAAAAGTGGGGTTCTTATCATGAAAAAGTGGGAGTTGGCGGTATACCAACGCAGTATCCACATGACACATTGTTTAGGGCATGTTTGGCTTAGCTCATCAGAAAGTTAAAACTTATTTCTGAAACACAAAAATAGATCTAAAATATTTATTTGACAAATTCTACTTCTTTGACCATATTAATTTGGGACTTTGCTACATGTTCATAAATGTTTATATAGATGATTGTATAATTTCACATGATACTCTATTATTTACCAGTTTAAAACATAGTCAACTTTTTCATCTAATCTTTTCTCTTAACATCATTTTATGTAATCCATTATTTACAATTTTTATGAACAAGTATAATAATCTATAAGAGCCTATTTGGTGCACATTAAAATGAAAGAATGTATTTTTTAGAAGTGATGTGATGGGGAATATGTAGTTGAAAATGAAGGAAAAGTTATTGATGTGATGAAAAATATTATTTTATTGAAAAATATGTGGTTGAAAATGAGTAAAAGAATGTGAACGAAAAAAATAATGTTGGTCAAACAGGGGCTAAATTTGTTTCTTCATTTTTTTTTTTTTTTACTTTTGCTATTGTCTCTCTACCTGCGTAGTCACCCTTTTCACTCCAATTATTTTATCGAGTCTCGAAAATGAGTTCTAAATAGTGAGAATTATATGATTTCGGTGTAGAAAGAGAAACAGTGAGTTTTGCAAAAAATCAAAATTCTCGACTTTATAACTAAATAATTCACATATTTTTATGCCCTCAATTACTTGAGGATATCAAATCTTAACACAGTATTGTGTGGAGTACATTAAACTTGATTTGACCCAGAAAAGGTATCAAGCGGATGAAGGTTCGATGAGCGCTCAACTTACTCCTAACACATTGCATAAATCCCACCTAAGACATGTAAGAATATTGTGATCAAAGTAAAGGCATTTATGCACTCAGTTACCAATAATGCACTCTAATTGCTTACCATACGTGATTAACTCTATGTGGCATGCTAGAATTTCATGCTGTAGCAAGTGCACATCATAGACAAGTAAGAAATTTTCCATAAATGCACGTGACACCGAACTGACTCTTCTCAAAGAATCATCAGATGCATTAACATGTTCAAGAGTACATAATCGATTAAAAGACTATTCCTAGAAGTTGTTCCAAATTCTAACCTAAGTGTAAGGTTTTGATAAGTTACCATGGTGTGGTTACATCCATCTTCCTTGTTGCTCACCAATTGCTCCATGTGCTTTGCATCAAATGGATAGTCAATGCGTGGCGCCCCGCGAATTATTCTTCCATGGAATAAATCCTTGAATTCTTGCAAAAGATAAACATCCAAATTGGGGAGGGAATTATTAGTTCTCACTAAGCTCACACTCGACTTTTCTTGCATATAAGTTCACCTTGAAATTTTCTCTCCTTTCTGAATTTAGTGGGCCCAATTTCTAGGGGGCCCAATTTTTTTCTCCTTTTTTCTTTTTCAAAACCTCCCAAGTTAAGAGTCTAAACCAAAAGCTTGAGAAATTAACAGCAAAACCTAGAGAAAGAACGACAGTGGAGGTCGAAGCTGATGTGGTGGCCGCCAACACTGTTTCATGATCCAATTTTTTTTATTGCTTTTTCAATGTTTTAGGTCAATTTCAGATCAGGTGAGTACTCCTCTATGTAAAAATAAAATAAAATTGATTCGATTACATACCATTTGTCTGTTTCCTCATTTAATCTCAAAGATTCGTTCTTTAGTTGAATTTAATGTATTTGTCCTAGCAATTTTAGCGAACTAGTTTGAAATTTAATTTAGGATTTAGAGCGTAAATAAGAGAACTGAATCCTACAGATCCCATTGGGCAATGCCTAATTAAGTTGATAAGCAACGTGTGTTTCTCAGCATTTATTTTCTCAGTCCTTATATATCCGTGGGAGTCCTCTCGAGCTCTGACCAAGGTCTTGACGGAGGTAGAAAATGCTACTTTCAAAATGGGTTGATGGCGAGGACATTGCCATTACGGTAGTGGCATCGCCTATAGGATCACTTGTCCCGATTACTGAAGCTTCAATTGAGAAATCTGAGGAGGAACTTGAGAAAAATGTGACCTTGAAATCAGATTGTGAGGATTTGCATGTGTTGGTAGATTTGGTTTTGCTTCAGTCTGGGTTTATTTAATGTGTTGACATACTTATTATGAGTAGTTGAAAATATTTTAGAAGATTTAGGCGGAGAATCTACATAGAGGCATGATATTTAGCTTTTTGCTGACTAATGATATTTTGGATGCACATTTTATTCATTTTGTTTGATTTCATGCCATCATTTTATGATTGAATTCATACATAAAGACAAAGGAATGGCCAAGTAGGGTCCTAATCCCAAGTCATAAAAATACAAGTTGATTGATATTTTTGCCTCAAAAATTGTAAGACGAATTGTATTTAACTGATCGTTTAGAATATTTTCATATTGTTATTTGATTGTAACATAAATATTTTGAATATTTTATTTTTATTTTTTGTTTTATTGTTGATTTTACGTTAACAAATTTAGTTCCGTATGGCTCATATAAATGGAAAAAAATGGATTGTTTGCTATGATTTAGGAGCTTAAATTTTGAAGTTCGCTTCAAGCCTTGCGAAACACAGGTACGACACTACTGACAATTCATATATAAATTATTGAATATAAAAATATAAGGAAACGAATCGTTTGCACAAAAGTATCTTACCTTGTTTATTGAAAGGTTGTAAAATAATGTACGTGAAAAACCTTTTCGTATGTTTCTCTCTCTTTGCCTTGACTATCTCTGAACATGTCTTTGAATAAATTTTTCGTGGTGAAAATTTATCTTGACTTATTGGAGTATTTATAGTGAAAATAAATATTTAGAAATTGAATTTTAGTGCAATGATAATACAAAAGCCGTGTACCACTACCACCACAAATTGAAAAAGAATGGGTTCAAATGGTAGAGTTAATAGTATATTCTACTATTAGTTTCCTGGTACAATCATCCCATTGGAAATAGAATACGTGACCTACATGGACTTGGTTTCAAAAAGTAATATTTGAATTGTACTACGCTATTGGTTTCATATCAAATAAAATCAGGCGTGGTGGGAATTAAAAGAGGAAAATAATTTTACTTAACTAATATTGCAATCCCCCTCCAACTCTATTAACATATTATTCTCTTTAATCAGACTTAACTTGATATAGTCTAATCCAAATAACTTTTAATCCAAATAACTTGCAAACATTTGTTTTTTTTTTTCAAAAAAATTAGTCAAAAAAAATATTGAGACTATTGTCCTAGGCTGCGCAGCCTAGGACATCGGTGTGCCAAAATGATGCAAAGAGATAGCACGTTACAAAATTGAATACCAATCAACTCACGATGTTAAAAAGTTAAATAAAATTTCAATCGTGCTACATGTACATCATCTTTTACTCCCAATATTTTGTAACAACAAACCATTGGATATTTTACAAAAATAAACAAGTTTCCCTTCTATCCTTTTTTAACACCGCATCAAATATCAAATTAGATGTACACTTGAAGTGTACATCTAGCATTTTTGATAAAATTATATTAACTCAAAACCAAGAAGTCAACAATGAGACCTAGCTCGTCATTTGAAGAAAATATAAAAACCCTGCAAAACCTAAATTAAATTAGAATGGAACAGCAAATAACCCCAAACTATTATAAAATTTAAAAGTCCCAAGTTTACTAAACTAAAATAAGAAGTAATGAATGCAGCTATGAGTCTATCTTCATCACAAAATATTCTGGTAGTCAAAAAAATTTCCTTTGTTTTGGCTTTTCCCCCGGATATCGTTCACTTATCCTTTAGAGATCTTCTGTTTCTTTCCTCAGTTCAGTAAAATTTACAAGAAAAATCGATCAATACATTAATTATAACTAAAAAGAAAAGGAAAAAATGACCAAAGAGAGCAAGAAATGAACTCTTTCACTAAGCAGAAACAAATTTCCAATTCAATCAACAGAAACAAACATCTTTCTATCAACAAAGAAGTATCAAGAATATTAGAATTGTATACATCATTTATTCTATAAGCATAAAGACATTATAGGTTCTGATTGTTGTTCCCATCGGGATGTCTGGATTTCTTGAAAATGAACCGGATTTCATACAGAAACAAATATGGAATTCAATCATTCTATCAGCCAAAAAATGTTACTTGTTCTGATTGTTGTTCCCAACGACGATCATGGATCTCCTGAAATGAACCGGCCTTGTGAAGTTAAGCAACACCACTTCTTCCCAAGTATCTCTTGAAATGAACCGGCCTAGAGCAGATAAACAACACCACCTCTTCCCTTAGTCCCATTATGTCATAAGGAATAAGTATTCTTGAGAATGTAACGATTCCCAACTGTGAATCTCCTTCATTTCGCCCGGGTACGTAAAGGCTCTCAATGCAGCAGGTCCCAAATCGCCTAGTCATTAACCAAAAAAATAAAATAAAATTCCATAAATAGGTTTCTATATGCATGTAAATACAGCAATTTTCTACGCTTTACACTAATCAAGGAATAAATCAGTAAGTCTTTCATTCTATTCTACTTATTACGTAACTCGTAAAGTAGTCGTCAATTTCTTGCGGAAAGATTGGTGGGAAATCAGTGGAAAACTTCATGAACAAGGTTCTATCACGATCGA
>CAIGRM010134744.1:0-12443 GCA_903798335.1 Fraxinus albicans | reverse complement strand
TTTAGAGTTTTAGATTTCAATTGAGTGTATTGAGATCTTGTAAACATGAATGCTATTGATTATAGGGGATTTCTCCTCATATGCCTGTGGTTTTTTCTTGTATTGGGTTTCCATGTAAATCTTGATTTTTATTTTCTTCTTGTTTATTTCATTATCGTCATTATCTTGCGATTCAATTTTGTAATAATTGGTATCAGAGCAATTATGATATCTTGTTTGTCCCATAATAGGTGGGTAGTTAATTAGTAAGTGCATTTTTTGGATTGGGATTTTTAGTTTCGTGAAGGATTTTGCTTTTTTATTTTTCTCTGAGTGCTTGCCTTATAAAACTTGCTATTTTTAATTAGTCAAACTTTATTTTTAACCACATACTTTAAGGAACTCACAATTTTGTTTATCAATTTTTTAACCACATATTCATCAATTTTTATCAAAATTTGCTAAAACTTCTTGAAACTACCCTTTTGTTAGGAAGCTTGTGAATTTTTCTCTTGTTAGAGATTTTGCCACTCTAAATTCGATGTCCTTATTTTATTTCATTATTGCTTTACACTTTACACTTTGTACTTGATGAATTATGCAATCTAAAATTACCTACAAAAACAAATAAAGAAGTTTAATTCCAATTGATTCATGCACATTCATATTACTTGTATAATTTACTCATATATCATAAACCACAAATGAACTTAAAAAATAAAGCAAAAATACAAAAATAAAAATTTATTTTTTGGAGAATGCTTGCTTAAAAAGTAGAAAAGTATTGTGAGTTAATTTACAAAATTATTTTATTACGAGAATGTTTGATTGAAAATGAATTTGAACAAAAATGATTTCAAATAATTTGTGTTAAAGAAATAATAAATATTCTATCTTTTAAAAATAAACCACATCCGTATTTATTGATTTTTTAAATTGTCTTGTAATTAAACTTGATAATGCACATTTGTTCACGTAGCATGGATACATGAGAGAATCAATATTACGTTGTTGTTATATGTAATATTCAGTATCCAATGAGAACATCATATGTTCTATAACATGAATATCACAGGTCATTGATGTTACATGTACATGTCATTGTTCAATTACAACGAATCTCAAATTTGTAAAATTGCATAGTATCACATGCTGCGTTCTTTTCAGTGTGAAAGTAGATTTTATAATTTATATCATAATATGTAGTATTTCTAATATTTAAAAAAGAGCATAATATTTCTAGAATTGTTGTACAAAAGGAAAAATTCCCGCAAAACTAAATAAGATAAAATAGACAAGACATAATTGTGCTGAATAAGCCCACGACAAACAATCATATTAACTGGGGGCTTTATATTCCTTAAACACTTATTACAACACAGCTTAAATTACTTGCTATATTTAGGGGTGTAAATTTGGGGACGGGAGTGGGGAATGGGCGTGTTCAAAATTAGTTTAAAATCACCACTAGCCCAACTATATCCAATAGATATTGGCAAAGTTTACGAGGCTTTGAGATCATTGACATGTGATCAGCATCTTTTATCTCTTTCACTATTGCCGCTCCAGCATTTTCAATTATCCAATGTTGAAACTCTACTTCTGAGGTTTTATCTTGGTCGGGTATGATGTCAGCACGTTTTATAGATCCATACATTTCATCGAAAAATGCGCTATGCTTTGATAAATCTTCCAAAAAAGTAGAGTATGGCCTCATCAACACTTTTGCTAACACAACATCCTAACATAATGGATTGAAAACGCTTTGTTGGTCATTCAATGTAAAGATATCACTCTACTTTTCCTTAGTTATAAATTACTCATTAAACTTTAAATTTCTACATTTTTATTTCAGTCATTTAAATTGCTAAGTTAATGGAAATTTAACATGTAAAACGTAGTAGTGCACTGGTTTTATCATCATGATTAATAAAAACTATAAAAAAGAATCTTTCAGTTTGCCTTACCTTTTTTTCTACAAAAAACTTTTGCTATTTTTTTTACCGTTGGTTCCAGCCTATATTCTTTTTTACCTCGGAAGGGCACAGTTGATATAGCTTGGATGATGTAAACTGTGGACCAAAGAGCGTTGCTACAAGACGATCTTCGGGTTTACCAAACGACATGGTTTGATTTTCTATAGAATCTTCCTTCGATGAACGTTCCAGATACTACCAAACAGGTTAATGAAATCAAATTTAAATGAAATTTATCAACAAAAACAAAAGAACTTTATTTTCTCAAGAAAATATTTTGCATATAAACTCAAGATTTTTCCCTACTATCTATTCACACATTCTCCTCAAAATCACTATTCAAAACATAATTTTCCCGAATAATGGTTTTCAAACGGGGACTAAGTATCATTGTTTTTTGAATTTTGGACATGTTTCCTAGTTTACAAAGAATTTCGATTTTAAAACAAAAACATTAATTACTCAAAAACTCTCGTGTAACCTAGACCACAGCAAGTCTACAACTCCCTACTATCAATTATATTATCTTCCTTGAGCTTTCAAATTCATCAAGTGTACTAAATATTTGTTCCTTGTTTGGTGATTAGATTAAACTCAAGGAGCATGTTTGGCGAGGAGCGCAAAATTTTAATTCCATTTCGTTCCTTAAAAATTTCAATTATAGGATAATAAGCTATTTCTAAGTGCAGATACAATTTTACCTGTTCAAGAAAATAGCTTGGCATATGTACAGTATCAGGCATGATAGCAGAAATAAAAACTGCAACAGAAATCTCGTGAGGATATTTCTCCATTGCAAAAGCCATGTTCAAGCCACCAAGACTATGTCCAACTAGAACTACGTACCTTTTCGTCTGGCGGAATTGACTCCATTACCTCGAACAACGGCATTGTATAGTCAGAAAATGTGCGAATCTCGTCTAGGGATTTTGGGTTGATGGCGGAGGCTGCAAGATCGATCGCAGTGACGTTGTGGCTGTTGGGAGCAAACAAGAAGTCCCACATTAGTTGGGAGAAGAAAAGAAATCCACCATATAACTCAAGTAGGCTACTCCACCCATTGCCGATTGGTTTTGGGTTGGAACCTCGCTTGGGCTGGGTGGTGTGGGCTTGGGCCTCTTGGGCCCGGTCAATTTGCTCATAATTTTCCCTACAGTGGCCCTCCGCCTCCAGCAGCGATTGGAGCCTGTACCAGCACCAAGCTCCATGGCAAATACCATGTACTAGAACAAAATGTTTTAGTTGCATTTTACCTTCCATTTTTCTTTTGCTTAATTAGTATATTTCTTTTCTCTGTATGCATGGAGCTATGTGTTATCTTAGAAAGAGCGAGGGGTGGTGGTAGAGAGCAAAGAATTGATATATCTGATCCAGAGAAGTACGATAAAAATAGGAGAAAAAGATTAGAAACGTGGATTTATGCCACTTGTTGGCATCCTATGCACCATCAATTGAAGATTGTATTGTCCTTTTCTAACTTGCATAAAAAGAGCCAAACATTTTGCCTTCCCATTTTAAAACGATGAGGTTTTAGTCCTTTTATATTTATTTTTTTATGGGTACGGAAATGACGATATCTGGCATTCCTTTTCAAAATAATGTGCCTGTACAGTGACCACAAAGAATTTTTTTACCCTTGTCTCCAGCCTTTGATGTTGATCAACGGTCCAAGTAAAACCCAACAAGCACAAGTCCAAGAGAAAAGGAATGGACCAATACCAAGGAGCCAAGTGGACAAAACCAAGTAAAAAACGCATTTCCACCAATGGAACCGGGTTTTGAAGAACCATAATCCACAATAGTGTCTACAGCTTAAACTAGCGGTTCTATATGGTCCCAAAAAATTCGTATGGAAAGGTTGTAAAGGTTTTGTAATTGAAGAGTGTTGCTTAAGGTTGAAACAACTCTACTTGTTTTCAAAATTGGCATGCATTGAAAATTTTATCTTTTTTAAATTTTAAATTTGGCAATCCTTTAACAAAATAATTTTTGGAAGTTTTTATAAGTAGGTCCATGCTAATCTTCTATATTACAACCAAGTATCAACTTTTAAACTTGATAAACATTTTTCTTCGCTTCCAAATTCAATATTTATGATATAAGCATCTTTACTTCAACTTCCTATAAACATCACCTATTTTAATGTAGCACCCTCGATAAGGAATTTGGAAAAATTAAACTTATTATGATAACCTTTATTACATAATTTACTAATGCTAAGCAAGTCATGTTTTATGTTATCTACTGATAAAACATTTTCAATAGAAGAAGATAAGTGATTACCAATATTTCCAATGTCATTATCTCCAGAAGTGACATGACCTGCATCCTTCTTTTTGAGGTTTAACAATAGAGCTTGATCTTCAATCATATGCTTTGAGTATCCACTATCCAAGAACCATTTGCTCTTTATCTTCTTTGGTACCTACAAAAATAATTTAATTTTTGATCTTTGATACTCGTACAACTTTAGGTGCTTAGTAGTTAGTTCTAGGGGACTCTTGAATCGACTTATGTTTGCTTTAATAGATAAACTTTTTTTGGTTAGGCAATTAAAAGCAACATGTCCATTTTTATTTCAAAAACTACATGTAATATTTGGAAGAGAGAACTTTGATGCTTTGACAAATATATTTTTGAGAAATTGTTGTTTCAAAAAAAGTTTGTATCTAATTCTTCCTCTATCAGAAATAATTTTTGTTCATCAAACATCAAGTCAAAGTTTTTCTTGCCTTGAGTGAACTTGTAAACAACTTTAATTAAATCCTCAACCTTTTCTTTTAAAGAATAATTTTTTTTAATTAAATATTTGTAATTAACTTGTTATTTTTTAAGATCTTTTTGCGTTTCCATAATTTCTTTACTTCTTCTTTTAACAAATAATGTTTCATCTTGAGAATAGAATGATTTAAAGCGAGTTTTTCAAAAATTTCAAGCATTTAATCATAAGATGTAGATAAGTCACTACAAGAACAATTATCATTTGAATTTATGTAATTATCAATGGCTATGAATCACATGTTAGCAATTTCATCTTGATTCTCATTTATTTCATGGTCTTCATCATCATTTGCATCCCAAGTTGTTTGGGGAGCTTTCTTTTTGGGAAATCTCTTGTTGGACATTCGGTCATTTTGTGAATGGGTTGGTCACTGTCATAGCAAACGATATTTTTGCTCTTTTTTACACCATTTTCATTTTTGTTTTGGAACCGTCGATTATTGCGAAAGCCTCTCAATTTCTTAACAAGAAGGACAAGATCATCAAGTTCTTTATCACTAGTGTTTCGACTTGATGTTCCTTCATCAATTGAAGATTTTAAAGCAAATTGACATTTTGGAGGCTCGTTCATTTCTTATTCTTTTCTCTTTCTTGTTTTCTCCCTTGTCTCGACATGATTGAGCTCATAGGCCATCAAAGTTCCATAGAACTCCTCTAAAGGATATGTGTCGATGTCTTTTGTATTTTCTATCAACATCCTCAATGAGCTCCAATCTTTCAAGAGAGACCTAATCATTTTGCTCACAAGTTCATCATTAGTAAATTTTTAATCAAATCCTTTAATACCATTAACAATGTCGGTAAAACGAGTGATCATGTTAGCAATCAGTTCATTTTGCATCATGAGGAAATTTACAGTCTTTCACCAAGAGATTTATTTTAATTTCTTTTACCTTGCTAATACCAACATGAGTGAATTTTAATGTATGCCAAATATCATATGTGGAATCACATGTACTAATACGATTAAATTCATTTCTATCTAAAGAACAATAGAGTAATATTTTTTACTCTAACATTTAAAGATAATTTTCGTTTATCCTCTTTATTATGCTCGTCTCTAGGTTTTGAAATAGTTTTGTTCAGTTTACCATAAACTTTAATAACTTTTATAGACTCGTAAGGACTAAATTCAATGACTTCCAAAATATTATTTTGATTGAATGTAAATCTTCATTTTTGCTTCCCAATAGTTATAGTGAGTACAATCAAAGAAATGAGGACAATTTGTAGAATTCCCTTTAAGATTTTGAAAGTTGGGGTTAGCTATTACTAAAGATTGTAAAATCTTAATTTCAAAATGAGTGCATCGCAATGAAACCAATTGATAGCCGAAGAATAACTAACCAAGAGGGGGTGAATTGATTTTTAAAACTTTTTTGACAAATTATTCTTAATTCAAGCAAGTTAAGAACAAATAAATTAATCAAATAATTCGTTCAAACACAGTAATGGCAAGTAAAATGGAAGAGATGATGCAAATGATAGAATTGTGGGTTCGAACCAAATTAATGATATATGTCCTCTGTTATCGAGCTCTCCGTCATGAGAAAGACATTTTTACTATATTGATTGGCCTATATGTGCAATCCAAACCCTTGCAATACTTTCAATGACTTACAAATAAGAAGCATTGATGCTTATACAATATTGAGCTTTCAAGGGACCTATAAATTTGAAGGATAATTTTATAATTGAAACTTCTGTCTTAATAAATGATACAAAAGAATTAAGTACCAATAGAAGCTAACACTTCAATGAATAGCGATAAATGAAAGCTCGAGTGTTAGAAAAGAAAACGTTGATGAATATAAAGATTTCGAATGTTGATTCAATCAATCAAAGTTTTTCAGAAGTGAATAAGTTGATGAAATAAATATAATGTAAGTTCAAATGATTTTACTCAAATGTCTCTCTTTAATGCAATTTAAAGTCTTTCAATGAATGCAAAAAGTGAATCTATTTATAGAGTTCAATGAACAAAACTTTCATTTAGCCCTTAGTCTTTCCATGGCAACGTTCGCCTCATGTTTGAATGTACAAAAGTAGCCCTTAGATGATAAAAATCAGAACGGTAGCCGTTGCAATTTTTGGACGTCCACTAGTGCCATTCGGATGTCTGCCTTTCACAATTTTCTTTATTTCGGTTTCATTTGTTCCAACTTGAATGTTTCGGAAAATGTAGACTTTTGAAGGCGCTTTCAACTCATTTTTCAAGTTAAGTGTTATCTTAATATATGATCTAATGTTCAAATATGAATTTGAAAAACAATCTTACCTTTGGTCAAAACATTTTATGCAAGTGACTATCAAAATAACTTTTTGTGCATAAAATCGCTTTTCGAGCTTTAATCATTCATTGATAAAGATTGAAGCATTAATACCTTTACAAATGAATAAGAATGTCTAGTCTATGATCCTTTTTTGATGTTTGATTTTAAGCACTTGTCCTGAAGGATTTCACTTGAATACTTTCAATCTCGACCTTCATTTTGAGTTCGATTTGTAAAGTGATAATCTTGATAAAGATCTTTTGGCAACAATCAATCAATTTAAAATTGAGTATTTTAAAGACTATAATCGCTTGAATTCAATTATTAGAAAATTGGATTTATTTGTTTGTTATGATCAAAACAATAAGGACAAAGTCAACCATATGTCAACATTGATTACTTTACTGTTTTGATATTTATTCTTAATTGATTGTTAGGGTCTAAACCGAATTTATAATTCATCCATATAAATTGTTTCATGTTATTCTTTGTTTGATTTCAGTTTCGCACATTAAACATATTCACACGTCTCTAGATTTTAGTTGGGTTGAACCTCGTCTATTTCAATTGGTATCAGAGTCTTATTTTGATTCTTGACCCAATTTTGTCTAGATGAGCCAGTCACTATCTGTTTATTCATACTTTGATGGAAGCAATTATGCTTACTAGAAGGTAAGAATAAGTGCTATTATGAAATTTATGGATGAACGAGTTCGGGTCAGTGTAGAAAAGGGTTGGACAGTCCCATCTACATTTGGTATATTTACTCCTACAAATATTTCTACTAGGACTAAGGATAAATTGACTGAATGTAATTGTAGTAGAGGCGTCCATGCAATCTTTATGAATATCTTCCATGAAGATTTTAAACGAGTGTTGATATGTGAGACTGATAAAGAAGTTGGGATATTCTTGAAATCACACGAGGGAACTAAGATAGTGAAAAGTTCTAAGATACAAATGTTGCCTACTAGGTTTGAGGAAATTAGAATGAAATATGATGAATCCTTCGAGGAGTTCTATGCAAAAATAAATGACATTGTGAATTTTAGTTTTAACCTAGGTGAATGAATTCTATAGACCAAAATTGTTAGAAACGTTCCAAGATCTCTACCTAAAAGATTTAGACCTAAGGTCGCTGCTATTGAGAAAGTAGATACCTAGATCTAGTTAAGATAGAAGAACTTCTAAGGTCTCTCCAAGCATAAGAACTTAGCCTACTCCAATCTAAGAAAAACAAGTCTTTAACCATCAACACTGTTAAGGAAGAGATTAGTGATAAGACCGGTGATGACACTCGAAAAGACGAGGAGTTTGCTTACTTTGTTAAGAAATTTAAAAAATTCTTTAGGAGCAATAACAACCTTCTGAGAAGTTTAAGGTTGACTCTAGTAAATATAGGAATGATAAAGGAGAGATACTAGGGATGCCAAAAAGATCTCTCAATCCGTTAGGTTCATAAGTGTCAGTGTTTAGAAATATTAGAGCTGAGTACCCAAGTTATAAGAATACCCTAGGTAAAACTATGAATGCCACTCGCATTGATAATAAGTCAAGCTTCGATGATCAAAGTGAGAATCCCAATTCTGGGGAGGGTTTGAATTATCCGATTTTCACTACTATAGTCAAGAATGAACCTATGAGAAGAATGAGAAAGTTGAGGACTTAAAACAATCTGACTTTTCAGAGGAAGGATTTGATGCTAAAAGAGATATATACGGGGCTTATGACCGCTATTTGAGGACATTCTTAAGTTGAAGAAGGTACATAAATCTATTTTTTTAAAAAATATATGATCTTGAGTTGGAAAATGAGAGACTAGAAGTCAAACTTGAGAAGTGAACTAGAAGTATGAATGAGTTGAATGTTGAGAAAAATGTCCTAGAAAATAAGTTTAAGACTCTTGTAAGTGATCTTGAGAAATCTAATGCTCAACTTTGCCTTTTTTTTCTAGTAGATCTAAGAAGCTTGATAACATCTTAAGATTGTACAAACTAGCTGGAAGTAGGGGAGGTTTAGGCTTTAATGAAACAAGTTCTTACACCGCTACTTTTTCTAAAGCTACATTTGTACCTATCTCTATCAAGTCTAAGAGTGTATGAGTCCTAGGGCCTAGGTCATCTATGCAACATAGGGTTCCTTAAACTAAGGTTTGAAACTTGAAACCTAGAGTTACTTCATTCCCACGTGTCACAATTGTGGTGAGTTAGAACATATAAGACATGGATGTCGCAAGCTCTTAGTTAGGAACAACATACAGTATATCACTACTTATATTGGGTTCTTAACTCATGAAGTCAGTCACTTAACTGAAATGGTGAGTTACTTGACTAAGATAACTTCTTCTTCTAGGAAGGTTTGGGTTAAAAAGAGTGAACTTACATGTCAAAGTGATTAATTGAATTGCAGTGTTGCTTACATTGTTCTTAAAGGTAAGAGTGTATGTATAGCTTCTTTTGTAGGTCTTTAGGTGTATGCATTTGCAAGTTCACAGTGTCCATATATTCATGCATGAACTCTACTTTTTTCTTCTCATTTTAAAAAAGCGAAAAGATAAAGAAAAGAAAAGAAGATTTTTATGACATAACACTTTGAAGTAAGTGAACATGTTATTTTGTGACTGAGTATTAGTAAAATAAATGAACGGTGAATAAAGTTTTTATTGACTTGTTTAGAACTTTTTTGGAGTATTTGGTATAGGTTTCTCCATGTGTTATTTACAGTGCACACATTAAGCTCTTCTGAGTGAGTTTTGACCGTGTGTGTGAAATTTAGGATGGTGCTCATCGGTGTGATAATGTGACCTTGAATATGAATTTACTTTAACTAGATTACCTAAACTCTAGTATATTCCCCTTAAGGACAATAGCAATGAACTTCAAAAGATTTGTGTCCCATGTCAATGAAGAAAGTGATATATTTTGTGCTTCTCTTCGAAGTCTAAATGACTAGAGTGATAAAGCATGCTAGGAATATCTAAAACCTGGTACTTTATAGTCATCTAACTTATGATTCATCTGTCTAAAACTCACTATAAAGATTATTTTAAAAACTTAATGAAGAAAAGATTGTACATAAGCTGTGAAAAAATATGGAAATATGTGATCATAGATAGGGCGAGAAAAAGTCATACAAAAAATAAATATTAGGTAGTTTAAAAGGTCGTGGTAGCAATACGTTTACCTTTAATTATTTGAGGAAAAGATTCATTCACCTGTGGTTTCTTATGCATGTCATTTCTCACAAATTTAAGATTTTGACTCTCGGTCATAGGATATTAATGACACTTTTCATACATGGGTCTCTTATACAATTTACTCCATAAAAGTGTCGAATAGGTTGTGTGGGAAGAGTTAATTGGTCATGAATTATACGTGTAGAAGTAATCAAATAGATGTTCATGTGATAGCATGATTTGAGTTTTCATGATATGGTGTTACATAAGTAGTGCATTCCTCCCTTTGTTATTTGTGATTTTGATGGTTGTTTCCCTTTGTTATTCGTGGCAAAAAGGGGAGTGATAGTGTATTTATTTCAGGAGGTTAGTTGTATTGATTTAGGGGAAGCAGTAGATTGAATATTTTGATATTTGGCTAGCAAATATTTGAGATTTTAATATTAATATTGATGCTGATATTGTGTATGGTGTTTTGCATAATATTAATATCATATTTAGATGTTGCTAGTTTGGCTACTTTGATGTTCTATCTCAAGTGTTGTGTTTTAGTTGCTCAGTTATTGATGTACATGGTGTTACAGGTTTAGGCGTTACATATTTTTACTTTTGTTGTATATATGACTTAGTCATGTGCTTTATTATCAACTTCCTCGTACTTCTATACTTGGAATTGTTTGAGTTGACATGTTTATGGAAACAGGTATGACAAGCAATTGAGATGCAGTATTGGGTTTGAGTCTTTAGCTTGATAGGAATTAGGTTATGGTCATTATTTAATTTTGAAATAAAAAATGATTTTTTTCACAGAAAGCCAAATTGGTAATTTGTTAGGTCAAAGTGCATTGACAAGTTCTGTATCAAAATGCCATTTAATCGAGTTGTAAATAAGGTCGAGGTGTTGGGAGTGTCTTTGGAGTGAGTCAAAGTCTGCTCAAGAAGATCAAGTCAAGGTAAAAAACCTCAAAGTCCGTCAAGAGGAGCGCTCGAGCAGTTTTAGTTATGAATGGACATGATAACGCTCGAGTGTATAGCCTCCGTTCGTTGTCCGCGGACAATATATTTGGTAAATTCCTAGATCGCAATTTTAAGACTGTTTACGATCCTAAACAACCTCAAACACTTCATATTATAAATACCCAACTTATATTTTATCCCTATTAAAGGTTTAGCCTTTATTCATTCAAGAGAACATCATGTTGAAGATCAAAGATTGAATCTATATATATGTTAACTCAAACACAAGATCAAAATACCAATATAACAAAATATCAAACACTAACAAAATCCTTCACCAAATAGCCTTTAGAGTTTCAAAGATCAAGAGAGGTGACTAGAGTTCCAGTTTGTGAGGATCAAGTTCGTTCTTGGTGATCCATGACTGAAAATGAAATCCAGAGGTTTTGGAAAGTACAGGAGCACACAATCAAAGAATTCTTTGACGATTACCGGTTGAAGGTCAGAGTCTACTAAGGTCTAGCTGTGTCTGGACCAATTCTGTAAGTCAAATCTTTTCCCGTGGATCTTTTACTGGAAATGAGTACTTGGAGGTTTTTTTTATCTCTTGAAGAGTTCTTCAAGGGGTTTTCCTTCGTAAACAAATATTGATGATGATTACTTTACTGTTTTGATATTTATGCTAGATTGATTGTTATGGTTTAAATTAAATTTAAAATTCATTTAGATACAACTAACCAAAAGGGGGTGAATTAGTTTTAAAAACTTTTTCAAAAAATTAATTTAAATTCAAGCAAGTAAAGACTAAATAGATCAATTCAAATAATAAACGCAAATATGAAAGTGATAAGTAAAAGGAATAGATGATGTAAACGATGTAATTGCGGATGTTCGATCCAAAACAATGATCTACGTCCTTCGTTAACAAGCTTTTCGGCACGAGCAAGACCTTTTCACTATGTTGATTGACTTATGGTACAATCCAACCCTTTACAATGCTTTCAGTGACTTACAAACAAGTAACACCGATCCTTATATGATGTTGAGCTTTACGAGACCTCAACACGACCCACTATTGAGCTCTAACGGGACCTCAATATGACCCACACTATTGACCATTACGGGACCTCAATATGACCCACACGGTAACTTACAATAAGAAGCACCGATCCTTATACAATGTTGATCTTTACGGGATTTCAACACGACCTACACTTTATCAAAGTGGTTTTACAGTGGAATTTGGTGTGCTATCGTAGGCACCCAAAAATCGTCTCTAAACCTCTAAAACTAATGTAGCAA
>CAIGRM010134743.1:0-21059 GCA_903798335.1 Fraxinus albicans | reverse complement strand
AGAGCTCGAAAGGAACCCTTGTAATAAGGTACGATTTTGCTAAATTAAATATTAGTACTTTTTTTTATATGTTTCTTGATTTTTTTGTTAATAATGTACATTAATTTATGTTCCTTTGTTTCCTCTCTCCATCACAAAGTACCAACTTCCCTCCTTTTAACAGATAATGTTTCAAAAAAAAAATTCGGGAGCCCACCCGTCAACTCTGGGATCCCCCTACTTCGACGGGCTGGCTCCGCCCCTGTTTGTGTCATGTTTATAATGACTCAAATCACATTTTATTCACACAATTTGTGGAATTCGCAAGCACCCGTTCATTTCTCTTTATTTATATTTTAAACTGTCTATAAATACTTTTGGAAATTCAACTTGAAAATCTTCAAATTCAGCCAACACCAATTACAACTTGAAAATCTTCAAATTCAGGCAACACCAACAATAGGGTTTAAATCACTCAACCCATAATTTCCCCAGTTACAAGTTTAACTCACGATCTCAGCAATATTTTATATGAACAAAATCAACTGAAAATGAGTGAAATATGTGACTTGTCTTGTTAAACTGGAAATCGATAATGGGCATCACATTGACTTTGAGATTTTGCAAGATTGATGTTCTGTTGCTTAGCATGTTTTCTAGGATCCAGTGTGGGTGCCACACGGCTTGTAAGTTTCTTTGGAGTTCTCTTGATGGAGTATACTATGTTACGTGTTTGATACACTTGAGACAAGTTCACATCACTGCTAGAATGTGAGGTGACATCGACGGAAAATAAATTCTTTTATAATTTTGAATTATCGAAGGAAATATGTTGCTAAAACTCCGTCGATGAGAAGAAAAAATAATTAATTAAATTTTTTTGATAGATTTTCATGTTAATCAATTGGTA
Organism: Fraxinus albicans; assembly: GCA_903798335.1. Lineage (NCBI taxonomy): Eukaryota > Viridiplantae > Streptophyta > Magnoliopsida > Lamiales > Oleaceae > Fraxinus > Fraxinus albicans. Next base: position 20,170 of record CAIGRM010134743.1, on the reverse strand, counting down.
ATTACTGACGGCTCATCAAAATATTACCTACCCACTTTCATGATCCATATATAGAATTTATGGACGAAAATTATTGCTAATAGAATAATTTGAGCATCATCGATAGAAATTTTCGTCGTTGATGTTGCATTTTTTTTAGCAGTGACCAATCAGTGTTACAGGGATAATATAGTCATCTATACATTATAGTGTAAAGAAAGTCCAAACTCATAGTCACACAACTGACCATGCGATACAATTATGTGACATTCTGATTTAATATGATGAGATATGTTGCCACTTACTAAAAAGTTATTTGTGAATAATATTCAATACCAATGATGAGTTTGGAAGAATATAATACGTACCAGCAGAGTTTGAGTTTAACTAACAAGAAGTTAGATTCACCATTTGTTCGAGTTAACTTCAAAGTTAACTTCAAGTACAATAAGTGTCATCGTAATTAAGTACGAAGCTCGACTTCATCTTAATTCATGGTTAACCTAGGTGTCTGACATGAGAAAAGTGTTTCCAAGATCAGTGCAGTTCAAACTTTGCTATCCCCTTCTATTATAAAGTAATATAGTCTTTTCGAGGTAGAGCAAAATCCATTTTGCATCCTATCTAAGGGATTCCTTGGTTCGGGCTGAAGAAGCAATATGACTCGATCATTATCAAACTGACTGCAATCTTTTTTTGTCCGTGAAGNCGAGGTAGAGCAAAATCCATTTTGCATCCTATCTAAGGGATTCCTTGGTTCGGGCTGAAGAAGCAATATGACTCGATCATTATCAAACTGACTGCAATCTTTTTTTGTCCGTGAAGATCCCACCAAAGCGCCTCTACTTCTAATAGGCCATGAACTAGATCAGAATCATTCTCAACGAGTCCATAAGAGGTGATCCCATTATTTTATCGGGTCCGGGTAGAGACCAAATTTACATTTCTTGGTAGTGGATACCCTCTATATGTTATGAAGTATTTGCTTTAGATAATATACACTCGAATTTTGACTATCCAAAATAAACTCTTCTATTCTATTTATTTCAAAATAGATAATCAATAATTGGTGAAGACTAATTCCTTTTATTAAGCACAATATTGATTGATTTTATTAAAGAAAGTCCAACGCAGTTCTCTGAACATCCAATGGTTATGTACACAACATGCAAGTGTACGAATATGAAAGGCCCAATGTAAGGCTTGTATATAACATATAAGATCCTTGTTTTTATCAAATCTTAATTAAATTTAGTAGTCTCGCACGTACCTTCATCATCAGTAAGGGAAAACAATTGTACGTAAGTTTGTCACTACGCTCAACTATAAGTGATACAAACGATAACATATGGAAATGAGAGAAAGTAAGACTAAGATCAAGAAGAAAAAAAATGTGTAGGTTCGTAGAAAGAGTATTCATAAAATTCTACACGCTTGAAAGAAAATTCGTGCGATTATTAATTAAGATGTACGGTGTGACATTATAATTTATGATGCCGACCTATACAGAGTTGTTCATAGTCGTTAGTTTGAAGTCCCTACTTATATATTTGACCTTTCTCTATATATAGATATGGGAATGAAAAACAAAGTTCCATACCTCTCGTCTCGAACGAACTTTGCTCGTCATTTTCTTTGAGGGTAAGTCGAATGTTTACAAGGAATAAGTATTCTTAGCTCTAGTTTCCCTTTCGTCAGGATTGGGATTGTACTTTTTGAATTAGACTAGTAGAGGAAGATCTTCTAGGGATAAAGAGACATAGGGTTTAGAGAGAGAGAGAGAGCAAAAAAAGGATGTTTCGTGCATAATCCTGCATAATCTCGAGTTTTTATCAACTCCTTTTTTCTATACACTCTTTACTCTTGTAAGGTAACGAGTTTGTGTTGCTCATTTTTGTATTTGACGTTCGAATCAACAAAATATTAGAAGTTGACGCACTACCTGACACTCGACTTTTAATTAAAAATCAATTATTATATCCACGCATGTGGAGAAGACGATATTTTCTCGACCTAGCCTTCAAAAACAAACTCCCAAGAATGTATCAATCATATTTGGTACTCTGATACACGGATCAAAATGGTCTGACTTTGAATAGTATCACTAAATAATGGTTGTTGTTGGACGTTGCTTTCACCTCAATGGACGAAATTAGTTAGTCTTCAGCAATGAAAAAGACATTTTTTCTTCTTTTCATCTAAGATAAATGCAAACGTAAGATGCTATTATTGCAACTTGCTGCGTAGGGTCGGACAATTATTAAGCCCCTGTTTGACACACATTTTTTTTTAAATTCATTTTCAACCACACATTTTTAATAAAATAATATTTTCCATCAGATCAATAATTTTTCCTTACTTTTTAACTATATATTTTCCATCATATCACTATTTAAAATACATTATTTCCTCAATAATATCCATCAAACAAGAATTGAAAGGAATACGAATTTAATTTGAATAAATTCTGCAAAGATAGATTTTTATTTGACTTTCCAACGTATTATGGACAAGACTTTAAATAAAGACATACTTGTTACCCGTTTGAGTCGTATTAAAATTTTAATTCTCATTCTTCTACTCATTTTTAACCACATATTTTTCAATAAATTAATATTTTCCATCACATCAATAACTTTTCCTTCTTTTTCAACCACACATTCTCCATCAATCTATTATTCCAAAATAATGTGGCTCAAACACACCCAGTATTATGTCTTGTGTATGCTAAAACAAATCGAGAATACAAGTATGAGATCAAAAAGACTTGATGGTCCCGCCAAAAAGTTGAATCAATATTTGAATATCACTGTCAAAAAGAACTCACAATTATATTATTCTTTCTACCTAAAAAATACTGCCAGCTGCATCTTCATAAGCACCCACAAAACCTAATTTCCTCATTTGTGATTTTAAAAATTGCAACCTTAGTCCCTGGACTTCTAAAAGAGATACATTAGTAAATGATAAATGAAAAAAAGACATTCCATTTTCCTTTTTTGGTCACATTTGGAGATTAAATTAGGTGAGAGACAGTACTCCTTGATAACAATAATAAACTTGAATTTTGCCACCCTTGTCGACGAAAGCGTGATGGAAAAAAACTACTGGATGAAAAAACTTTTTTTAACATCGTTTGGTAATAGAATACCATATGACATTCTGTCAAGGAAGATGTACACCAAGTACGGTTCAATAAACTTTTTCATATCTGATGAATTTATACAATCGGTGATTTTTATCTCCAATATGTAAGATTTTTACGTATCTTTATTTATAATTCTACGTTCTTCAAGAAATTATTTTAAAGGAAGATTTCGGAAATAATAAAGACAAGTCAAGTCAAGTCAAAATAATAAAGTAGCTGGCTCGTGAGAGAAGCATTTTAAGAGCCAATTATTGATTGGATCACTAGGCTTTCATATGAATAAGCGTAGAGTCCATGCCCTTGAATAAAATATTGAAGCATAATAAATAATTTTTATTTTTTTAGTTTAATTAAATTGATAAAAAAAATAAAAATTGTTAACCTAAAAATGAGAAGTCAACAAGCCCGTCAATCACTTATCTGTCTTTGTCACCTCTCTTAACCTTTTTTTCGATTGCTGGAGCTTCGGACAGCTAATTTATAATGAAACAATTGTCTAGTAAAGGCAAAAGATGTGAAAAGCAAGAATTTGATTCGCGATTTTTTATTACACTTCAACTCCTTTCTAAATTTCGGGGTATTTAGAGGGGCTTTCTAGTCATTTGATACTCTTTGGACGAATGTCACCTGATTAGTGGCGAGGCCATGACAAACTACAATTCTAGAATTTTGACAAGTGGCATTTGTTCACTGGGTGGGTTATCATTTCCGCAAGACTATTTATAGAGTAACTCAACCTTGTTAAGAGTTGATGTTCTATCTTAAAATACCAACATTATTAAGAGGAGTAGCCCAAACTTTTATAAATTGATCTATATTTTTATCTTTATTCGATGTGAGATTTTATCCCTTAACATGTCCCCATAAAATGGTGGCTTGTTTGAGCAGACCAATCTTGAAACCCGTGTGTTCAATTTTTTTTATTCTTAATTGGATCGAATCACTCGTTGGAGATTAATGAGCTCTGATACCATATTAAGATTTTAGGTTCTATCTTAAAATGTCAACCTTGTTAAGAGGAGTAGTTGAAACTCTTATAAATTGGTCTATATTTTTATCTTTATTCAATGTTGAATTTTATCCCTTTAACAATTTCAATTTGAATTGTTCAAGGTTGTTTGAACCACTGTTTATCCGTGTTGCATAATAATTTGATACTTCAATCATTACCTTATTTTTTTCTCAAGAGTCCAAGGTTTACAATTTTGAAGGGCAACTTGTACAAGACATCGTTTAGGTACCTCAGGGTTTATGCTTTTTAGACCCTTTATCAAAGCTATATTTGTAGTTCGAGGAAACTCGTAACATAAAAGTATCTGGCAAGGTATATGTGTACCTGTGTATATTAATGACTTAATGTAACCCATTGATGTTTGTTATCAAACAAATTTTATCGTCGTGCTCAAATTTTTTGTACACCATAGCATTTTTTCTTTATCGTGAGGGGTTGATCGATCGTTTGCTATACTCTGTGTCGCACATGTTCACAGCAAGTGAAAAATAAAACAATGAACCAGTGATCAGAAGCACTAAATCAGAGAAAAAAATGAAATAGGCACTGAGGAAAATGGCAAAAGACGGACATGAAATTCGAACATGATCCGAAGAAGGCTGCACCCGCTCTAAGGAAACTAATTGCCCTCCAAAGTCAGCCTTGAATTTGTTCACTGCCCTAACCATCTCCGCAGCCGGTCTCTATCATGTGAAGAGTATAAAAGTGAAAGATTTTGATACGAAAAATGTTACAAATTAAATTCAGTAGCATTCATTACTTTGACATCCAAAAGTTAACAGACTAAACAATTTTCAGAGTCCTCTGATGATCTTTACATTTTACTCACTTACCTCTTAGTTCTGCTTAAAACTGGTATACAATTCATAATCAGATTGAACGGACGATAAAGAATGGTTTTCAGACTCCGAGATACCTACCAAATCAGTTTTCTTTTTTTTATCTAGAAATACGATAGCTTTCTTCTTTTCCGACCCCATTTATCTTCTCTTATCATCCAGCTAATTATTGTTTTCTTATTTGCAACTTAATTTCGATTAGTCCCGACTGTACAATGTGGTTCAACCCCTCTTATCGCCAGCCAGAAGTACATCTATTCAATTTTAACCCATAGAAGACAAGTTGCAAGACCAACTGAAAACAAAATTTGACAAGCCAGAATTCGAACTTTTGAAATCATCGACCACAAAATTAACAACACCAATTACGATTACAATTAGCTATTTCATCTACACTGAAAGTGAGAAAAGCAATGCACCTTGTAGACACACTCAGTGAGGACCATGCAACAGAGAATCTCATGTTGGTGATGCGGGTTAAATATAAGTGCGGGTGAAAGGGTTGTTGTATATCGAACAAACAGAAGGCAAAGTTTAATCCGTAGGAGCGTGACTAAACTATAACAATGTGGTTGGAAATGTGGTACAAAAACTACAAACGAAATGCAGCAATAAAAGAAGAAGAAAACGGAAAGAATAATCCGAGGCAAGTGAAAATTACTCTTTCCTTAAGATAAAATTGTCCCACAAAGGTGCTCACGATTTACAGCACTTATCTCCAAAAATACAACAGATTCAACTTGTGGTAAAAGCACTTCAAATAACAAGTTACGACGAACTATCGACGGAGTTTCTCTCTACAAAGAAGAAAACGATTTTGAATGACGTTGTAAGTGATTTGCAAGAGATTTTATGCAATGCGCAATGCAAATATAATTTGGGATGCCTAATGGACGTCCAAGGGATCCTATATATAGAAGACGAGGGGTTGTGAATGAAGTGTCGCGCCCCAAACTCAGCAACTCTTGCCAAAGGTCGCACCATTCACTGTCGCTAGCTTGTTGCCATCGCTTCGCTCGAGTGATAAAAACAAAACCATTCTTGCCCCCCCTATCGCTTGAGCGACAACCTCCTCCCTGCATATTTTCAAGAAGTTTTCCTCTATTTTCTTCCAAACTTTGGATCACAATTTCTCATTCATCCGAAATTGATTTTGAAATTTCAAATATACCACGACGATCTACTCGAAGAGTAGAACAAGTTGGTCTATTTACATTCGTAATTTGACCACCGGATCAAGTCCGAATATTTGGCCGAAATTGATACAAAAGTCACTTTTCCAAATTTTTGATTTTAACACTTGACCAATTTTTATCTTTCAAAACCAATTTCCAACATCTCCTGCAAATCGGAGACCGATTCTGCTTTGACGGCATAACAGAATTCCTCAATTTGCTTCTTGCGGCGCCTAAACTCTTCTTGAATCTTCTTCTGTTGGTCGCGACCGTCGTTGACACAAGGCCACTTCACCACCATCCGAGGCCAAGGCGGAGGCCAGGTCACTCTCAGGATTTTGGTCCGCTGATCTCTGACCCATGTCTCCACTCTCCTCTATAGCGACTCCATTTTCCCATGCAATTAGTAAACTTCGACTAATTGAGCGACAACGGCGGTTTATAATGGGATCGGCGATTTTGTGGTTGCATATACAGGATGATGTGATGTGAAAGGTGGCATTTAGGAATGTTATTGGGAGCATATGCCGAATCAATCAAAATAGTCAACTTAATTGGGGAATATAGATATTTTCCAAAAGAAGAGGAAAAAAATTGCTTATGTTTATTTTGGTTTGATTATATTGGAGGTAGTAATTGGATTCCTACTCAGCTTGCACTACAAGGACAATCGATCATAATTTCATTTGTTCGATTGTATCACAAGAACAGTCTAATCATTAGCTCATCAATCCTACATTTAACTTCTAGTCCAAGTAATGCCCACAAGTGATAAGAAATATTAATTTGTACTTGGATGGACTTAAATCAACCAATTTGGGGGTGGTTTTGGTGTTATCGGTGGTCTCGTAAGAAAGAATGCCAAGGAGATGGTAGAGTGTGGTGAACGATTAATGAAGTCCACTATTGAAGTGAGAAGGGAAGGCGATTGGATGGTTGTGGGCCAAATGGATGATAGGAAATGATCATTTGTTGTATGGTCGTAAAGAGTGTTTATTATTAAGAGATGTAAGTATTATATTTGGTGTCGATTGAGTGTTACGGTGTTAATGTGTTAGTTATGGCTTGCAAAAAAAAAAAGTTGACTTAATAGTTAATAATGAGAATTTCACGAGGGTATATTGTAATCGAGGTATTGGTCAACTGAGATATTGACTCTAAAGAAATGAGTTGTTTTAACGTAGATGATAAAGTAATGGTTGAGAACTTAAAAATGATAATTTGGTTTTGAAAATGATAACTGGATTGATTGCTCCATTAGGAAATTTTGTTATTTAACTTTGCCTTACATCTATGTTAGTCTTTTTTATGCTGACTTTGAAAATTTCCTTTTTGTTATAGATACTTGCATTATTTTCTAGATTAATAAAAAATAAATAAATAAAAGAAAGGACCACAAATATTGGTACTGGAATGTAGAATAGCATTCTTTAAATTTTCAACTAGGTTTCTTTAAAGGTTACGAGCTAAGAGGCCTATGTTTGGAAGAGTTTTTTTTTTTTTTTTGTCAATTCATTTTTATCGATTTATAAACATTTTCCAAACTTCAATATGCATATTAATTGATAAAAATCTTATATGATTTTTTTTCTATGTCAAGAACTTCAATTTTACATTTATGTTTGATGGATTTGTAAAATAATTTCCTGAATTTGTGACTCGTGGGGTTTGGAGAGAATTCAATGAAGAAGATGAAAATACATGAACACCTCACACGACTGATAGAGTGGAAGAATTTGATAGAGTTTGCAAGTAGAGATCAATTGAAATTATTAATGAAAGTTTGAGGTTAAAATTCTAATGAAAAAAGATGTGAGTACTTTTATTCCACTATCAATTGAGAGACAAATATATTAACTATATATTTTTTGATTTTAGATTATTGCTTTTAATTTAATACACTGTCGCTATTATATATTTGAAATTTTGTGCTATTTGCGTCAATTTTTCAAACGGAAAAGCAAACCAACCCATCCACGGTATCCAACTCTGCCAACGGATCCAAATGGATGACCCATTAAAAAACCTGTTGCCCATAAGAAATTCCGAGGACAAGATTTTTGCTATTAATGTTGAGATATTCAGATTCTAAGATTTTATTTTGATATACTAAGGTGATTTTATATCTAGCATATATTCTTTGTAATTAATAGACTTATTTTATATAATTTTCGTATTTCTTTCTATAATTTTGTATTAACTTTCTTTTAATTCAAGGTTCTATCGAAATTAAAAGGCAAGAGGCCTTACTTCCCTATTCATTTTTGTCACATTAGTTTTCGCTCGACCTCTTTTGAATTGGTTTGTTAATAGTTTCCTTTTTATTTTATTTTTCATTTTTTGTGTCTGTAGTGTTTAAATTGAGTATATAATATAATAATGATTAAATGGATGAAATATCTTCAATACATATCTTCTACCGTAAAAATATATTTCAATTCATTCTTCTTCTCAAAGCTTTTGACTTCTCACTCTTTCTCTCTCACTTGTTCTCAGTGGCGCCGTGAAGTGGTAAAACGATCTCTATCGGGTAAGGTTCAATATTGTTTTGGTGATATTATTTCTCGTGTTTGATATTTGTTCTTTTTTTAGTTCGAACAGACTTGTGGATAGGAAGATCATCGAGCAATTATTGAAGATTTCTATCTGAAATGGTTTGGTGTTGTTAATAATTCAAGGGTTTCAATTGGGATGTTTTATTTGTGATGTGGTGTTTCTGAGCAAAAGAAAGGCATGATGAATATGAGAAAGATGGGTTTATAGTGGATGATGTCGAGGACGAAGAGGAAGAGGAGGAAGAAGATAGAGTTGACAGTGGCGAGGAAAGACAGAAGAAGAAGAAAAGGAAGAAAAGTTTTTTATTCATATATTGGTCATGTTTTTTCTTCTCATTTATGTTTGCTGTAAAATAACTGAAGAGTGAATCTGACTGTATAAACATTCATCGAACCAATAATAGAGAGTCAGAATATATGTTTGACGAGGATGACTACGAGCTTCTTCAGGAAAGCAATATCTCCGTTCCTCGTCCAAAACTTGTACGTTCTACGTGTGCATTCTTTGGTGGTTTTTGTGAAATTTAGGGTTGGTGGTTCTGTTAAATCCGTAATTTTTAATTATTTTCATTTTTTAAAAAACATTAGGAGAGCAATAAGTTTAAGCGACTGAAAAAAGCTTGGAGGGATATAGAGGAAGACACTTCTGGGTTTTCTAATGAAGAGGAGTTTGTTGGAAGTGGAAGTGAGGGCATTCAGCAGAGGAGAAGCTTAAACGTAGCTTGTTTGGTGATGATGAGGGTATATTTCATTCAAATTGTCCTTCATTGTTAGTATTTTCTGTTTGCTAACAATTTGTCTTGATGCGTCTGAAATACTCCAGGACAACCACTCGATGATATTGCTGAGGAGGATGAACAACTTCGAGAAGAGGATGCAGACATTGGGGAAGAGGATGAAATGGCCGATTTCATTTTTGATGAAGAAGAAGTTGAGTTCCAGTCATGTACATCGTCATCTTGGACGTCTGCAGGACATAGCTCTATGAATTGATTTTTTGAACTATTTGTAATGCAGACGGAAGATGCCCAAAAAGACTAGGAAAACCCCTGGGATCTCATCATCAGCTCTACAGGAAGCGTATGGCATATTTGGTGATGTCGATGACCTTCTGAAGCTTTGCAAGAGGAGTTTAGCAATGAAGGGAAGGTATGAAGAATCTAGTGACTCCGTGCTGTACGGAGTGGTACTCAACGCAACGCGGAGTTACACTCCACACATGTGCGGAGTGAAAACTCCATGTTGTACGGAGGTGTACTCTACGCACTTCGCGGAGTGTGACTCCACGCTGCGTTTTGCTAAAAAAAATACTTTTATATTTTTGAAATTATTGATTTATTTCTTATTTTTTTGCCAGAAAATGAACATTTCATTATTCTACTTAATTAAATTTAGGTGATAACATTTGCTTACATTTTACACAAACTAAATACAATTTCACTTATCAATAATTTGCTATGTACTGTTTGTATTTATATTAAAATATGTTGAAATTCAAGTTAGATTTGCTTATAAATAAATTATATTATTAATATACATTATGTTTTTTGAATGATTTGTGTAGAGAATACATATTCTATGTTGTATCTGCAATTGGCAACATACGCAATAGAAAAGTGTCCATTGAAATAAATGGGTGTGTCTGTTGGAGAAAAAAATGTTAACTTCCAACAGACACAACTCTTCAACACATACACGAAAAGCAAGTTGATCCCTGTCAGGGGTGTTGCCCGAGCCCCCACGAGGGGCGCTGCCCCCTAGACCCCCACGACCTGATCGGGCAGATTGATCCCCTCCTTTCAGGGGCATTGCCCCTGCTTCCCCCTCGACCTCCACGACTTGACTGGGCAGATCGATTCTCGTTGTGAAGTGGGAAACCATTTGCATAACAACAATAAACAAATAAATAAATTATAAAAAATATATTATCTCCAAACTAATGGTTTCCTGTTAAATTTGAAGTTTGCTCAATAAGATGGTATTCTGGTGACCCTAGTAAAACTTTAACAATAAAACTTGACAAAGTTTTATTCCAGAGTTAGTGATTATGCAGGCACTTGAATTATTTTTTCTTATATTTTTTTAGCTTTAAGATTGTGTCAATATATCATTCTGAGGGAAAGACTAGTGCATAACAATTGGAATACTGAGGTCTGATTCTAAGATTTGTATTTCATGGATTCATTTTTCAGACATGTATATTTAACAATGAAAAAAAATATTATTAGTATTGTCATTGTTTTGAAAAACTCTAACATAACTTACTCTTCTATTCCTTAATTAATGAAAAAAATGTTATTTGTATTGTTATTCTTTTGAAAAACTCTAACATAACTTACTCTTCTATTCCTTAATGTTACATTTTGTCAATAATCTTCTTGACACTAAGTCATGAACATTTTGTAATACAAAATCCCATCAATTCTTCACTGTTCATTTGTGTGGTGCTCCATTTCACACTTTAACTGGACATTTACTGTTCACTAACCGGTTAGTACTTTTCATAAATAGTAGTGGATGCATGTACGTTGCACGTATAGTAGGTGATGCAGTGTAAGTAACAATGTTGGAATTTGGTTATGTGGTATTTCAATTAACAATGAAACCTATTTGAAGGAAGGATGATTACATTGGATTATATAAAATGTGTCCATAGGTAATTACATTGGTGATAGTAATATGAAGTAAAAACCAGATATCTGACATGCCATACTTGGATACGTGGTTTTTAACATGTTAATATGTACAATGCACAAAATCTAGTATGGAAAATAGAGTTGCTGGGAGTCAGGTGGTGGACTGTGGCTATAAGCATGCAAAAGAGATTCAAAATACATATTTTAAACTCTTGAACTACTACTCCTACTTTTGCCTTTTGTTTTCATGTTTGTCAGCTTCCTGTATAAACGGTCTTTAGATTGTCAAGCTGCCTGCTGGTGTAGTGTTTGCATTTGTAAGTTGAGATCTCTATGAAGTGTTTTGTTGTATCATGTTGGTAGCTAGATGGTCTTGATTTTAAAGTTGTGAGTCAAGGATAAAGATGACTTCATATGGGCCTTGTTGGTCATTGCTTCTATATTTACAATTTTTATGTATAAGATGTGCTCATGTGTAGTTGCTGTCTAAATTTTAGAGTTGTTCTCCATGTATTCCTGTTGGAATGTTTATTAAAAGTAGTTAACAGTACCTTTAAGGGGAAAAAAAAGATGTAGAAAAATTTAATTTTGAGATAGGTACCTCAATTGTTTGTTTCATTAGTTCATTTCCTTCATTTGCTGGGCATTTTAGCTAAGAGATGAGGTGCAAATGAGAGAAAAGAAAGGGAACATGATAGAACAAAGGCATCATAGATAAAGGAAAGTTTAGAGAGAAAGAAACGTAAAAGAAGGAATCTGAAAAAGGAAAGAGATTCTTGGCTTGGGGAAAGAAAGTGAATTGGGTAAGAATTTGGTGATGATGATGGAGAAAAAGGAGAAGAAAAGCTGCGCTTTGGACGGCTGAGAATTTTAGAGAGATTTTATTTTTGAGTGAAGCTTGAGAGAAGACATTCTCTCTTCAAGAATGTTTTTTTTTCGGATGGAAAAACTTTCAAAGAAGAAATCAAAGGCCTCGATCACTCTTAAGATTGTAAAGAAACAGAGGCACCTCGAAAATTGCAATCATTACTATAACAAACAGACTGTTAAAGCACAACTTTGTTAAGAACGAAAATCAATTTCGTAAAAAAAAAAAAACTAAAAAAAGAAATGAAAGAGCTTAATTTCAGCAGCACATGAAGACTTTAAAAGGAAGTAACAATCTTACAACTACACTCATTTACAAAAAAATGAAATCAGTTGTTTAAGAAACATGAGTCAATTCGTTACCAAAGAAGTGTAAGCGCAACTTATTAAAAGGAATATAAAAAAATCGACAAAAACCATCAGTTTGCAGCAATTTGAAAGACAAATCACATGAACAAGTTTTGAAGATTTCTTTGACAAAGAGTTTCAACACGAAAAGTATATGTACAAATGAAGCCACAAAATCAAATAAGGGCCAGCCTCTGTATATCGAAAGATGGAAGAAAAAAACCCTTCGAAATCAAATTAAATCCCACCTCTATTAAAATTTAATATACAAATCCAACAACAAAAAAATAAGAGAGGAAAACAAGAGCAGTGACATCCACAAAGAAAGAGAGAGTGCAATCAACGTTGAAAGCATGCAAAATCTCCGAAGACAGAAAACCCAAGATTTCTACAAGAGCAAATGAATGTTGTAGAGAAGCCATACGATCTACAAAGGAAGAAGAAGAAGCCAGAAGATATATAAACAAGGACGAGAGATCTCCGAAACACTTTAAAATTTCCTTTAAACATATTAATCAGATGCCAAATATGCTATATAAAATTTCACCTTATTGCTCTTGAAATGAAGCTTTGCTCGGTGGGCATCGATTCCGAGGGCAAATTCCGCTGTTTTCATAGATAAATCTCCAATTTAAGTTATTTTTTGCATTTTTTAGTAATATTTCATTTGCCTTTTTAACATATATTACAAACTCGATTTGAGCCCGATTTTTGGGATATTATTTCTCTTATTACGTATTTTCTTTTGGTATGAATATTGAGATTTTACTATTTTTGGTAAAATTCCAATAATTATGAATCTTTAGCTATTTAATCCAACTTGTGGGTTATTTTCACATATTGGATGAATAATAAAGACTTTCTTGTTTTTCATGACGTTTTCTCTTGCGTTCTTCTCTGTTAATCACCTATCGAACTATAGCATGCAGAATAATCACTATTCTGTCCGACGTCAGACATGGATGGAAGAAGATCTCAGAGAAGCTATTCTCAAGTATGCTGATGTTGTTCCTAAAGATCCAAAATATATTGCTCTGGCATATGCAGACACAGAGCCCAAGCCTGTCCTTGCCAAGTCAGATTCTGAGGATGAGGAGAAATAAGACGGTGAATTAGTGGCATTCTCCCCTTACGGAACCGTTAAAGAACTATGCATTCTTTCCATTTGGTATGTTGTAACTAACTTCGATGTTTTCCTCTGTAATTTTCAATTATTCAAAATCATGTTTTACATTAGCAGCCTCCGTAACATCCAATATAACGAGTCTTTCTCTAAAAGAGAATCTTGCATCTGTTTATCTAATAGTATGTCAAGATAAAATTCCGCAACTTTAAACCTACTTCTAGTATAATACCATTCAAGAAACACTCAAGAAGTTTCTCCAACATCCAAGAATTAATCCATTGAGCATGAGGTACACAAATTCACTCCTGCTGTACATTGTTGGTTTTTTTCATTTTTAAGATGATCATAACATTGTTCTTTTTTTTTCTTTTTTTTTTTTTTTCAGAAACCCTTGTCCTAGACCCCATTTCAATTGGCCAACTCTTCCCAATGAGCATGAAGTACAAAAATATACTCTTTAATTGGTTTTCCATTTTCCTAACTTAGAGGTTGCTCGCATTCATGGTCAGTGGCATATGGATATTTCGAGACTGGTAAAGTAATTGACAAGGCAAAATAAAACCAAACTCTTTACTTTAGATTGCATGGGCATAGTTAATAGTAAATAATTTATTGAATTGATATTAACCATCTGCTCGAGATTTGTAGACAATGCCTGTCTAGTAGCGCTTCTTCTCCAATTTTTAGCATTTTTTTTTACCGTTGTACAATGCACATTGGTCTCATACCAGCCGAAATTATTGACTGCCTCAGTACCCAACAATTAAAGTGTACAACGAAATGACATATGTGTCCCTTTAACATTGCGTTCATTCTTCTTCAAAAGGGCATTTATGGTAGTTCAAATATAAAAGAAGATGGTTGCTTCCTTTTTTTCAACAATTGCAGCTGGTATGAGCTAGTCAACATATGCACTTCTAATTGTTGCACTGTATAACGGTCGAAAAATCAATGACATTCCACAAATAAGCTGTCCCACACAGGTACAATATATGTACAATCTCAATTTGACAAAATACTACTTCAGAAATGTCTAACAACTTCAGTAATATATGAGAAATTACACAACAAAATTTAGAAATATTCATGTTAAGAAAGTTGCAGTGTTGCCAATGTCTTCATTCACCATTGTTTTGCTCACATTGCCTTGCATCCTGGACTTGACATTCAGAGCTTGTGTTGTGTTTAAACTCATTATCATAGCTTGAAAGACAAGAATTTGACAAAACTGTAAATAGTTGTGTGTCTACAAATTGCTGCAAAAGCCAAAAATTTATAGCATGCCTTGTGAATATACCCCGGACTGATGAAAAATATCATTTACTTATTCTGGTACTTGTTGAGCAATTATAGGCCAATGAGTAGACTGGTTTAAGATAATTAGGTACTTCCCCTGTGAGTCCACATCTAAGAATTTAAATAAAAAATAACAGCAAGACACAACAATTGAACATCCAGCGGAAGAGATTATCATGCAATACTGTGATCGGCAGATGGAAAAACTCCAATAGCATCGGAAAAGAAATTATGTAGACCAGAATTCTTATGAGTACGAAAATATCTAGCGTTGAGGTGGGAATGTACTTTTTTTTTTCACACATGAATATCATTTTATTTTAGTTGTGTAAGTGAATCATATTTGCAACTATTGTCTAGTCTATACTATCCATCTATGTTTTGCATGTTCATGACACATCTCTACAATGCAAATCTCTATGATATATAAATATCTTCCATTCAATGTCCCAGTTTAACCGTCTTGTGCTGTCTACCGTATCAAAGTTGGATTTTCCATAGAGCGATTTAGTGCCTGAGCTTTTTGAATATCTTAAAATTACTCGTGTTATTAACTTACCATCTATTGATAAATTCATCGTATAATGCAGATGCATTAAAACAAATAAGTGATTATTTAAAAAACATCGACATAGTTGAGCACTAAACGAAATACTTACGGCAACACAATCATATGCAGCAACTATAAATGACAAATTTGGGGCAAAGGAAAGATGTCAAAGAATGTACCTTAACAAAAGGCCGGTCCTTGTTAGGAAGGGAATCGATAAAACTATCCTTGAGAAGTAAAGAAACCTGAAATGCAAGGTATTTGTATCAGTGGATGGTCACCGTAGACCAGATTATATAAATGAAATTATATTGAGATTCAAATGCTAAGTAGAATGTCAACCCTGTCACTGTTGGATTGTACACTAGTAATTGTATGCAACCTCAGATTTGAACAAAGAGACTCCAGGTACTGCCTCGTGACAGTTAGAAATTTTGCCGCAGCTTCTGCCTACGAGTCCATAATTTTAACTTGTATTTAATACAATAGCAGCTAGAGAAAAGAACATTGAACATGACAGAATGTAAATACAAACATGCCTAAGGAAAAATAGACAGTAATTTCAAGACTTCTGAAAAGATCTCAAATTAATTAAATTGAAGGTTTTCAAAAAAAAATCTTTTTATTCACACTTTTAAACATTTTCAAAATATCAAGACAACAAGTTTTCAAGATGTGAGTACCAACATACCTTGTAAAATTTATTGGCAGCTACTTCATCAATTTCTTGAAGGGTGGTTATATTCAACCCACATTTGTTTTCTATAAGTGCATCACATATTAATTGCACTAAAGGTCCCTAACCTTTAATAATTGTCATTTATGTCCCTAACTTTTTTCATTGCATTTTTATTCAACACTTTTCATTAATTAACAGATTGTGCCCTTATAAAGGTTGCCGTCCAAAAATCATGTTAGCGTGCTTTAAAACAAGGGATAAATATTTAATCGTAATTTTGCGTTTGTGTTAATTTTTGTGCTTATGTAAAACAAGGGACAAATAAGTCTTTTTACTCCCTCTTAATAGAATTTTTGGGGGAAAACATGTCTCTAGAGACAAGTTGTGTTTATTAGTGGAAGATTGATGATAAGAATATGATAAAAAGGTTTAGGGATATGAGTGTAACAATACGCCGCCGTTTGCTTTAATTAAAATCCGATTAAAACTTCAAGTCAAAGTTAACAATTAATTTTAACCACACATTTTATCAACTTTTATCAAAATTTACTAAAAATCTGATTTTAATCTCTACCAAACATGGCTTAAGTAAATAAACCTTTCATGCAATTAACATGTGATACACTTAAAAAAAATGTGGTCCGAATATATTTAGTGATTCGAGAATCATAACAAGGATAAAAGAAAACTATTCCAGGATTATTAAATTAAGAATTCTCCCTCAGATCTATGAAGAAGAGAGATGTAAGTTGATTCTTTTTAAGAGTCGGAAGTAAAGCGCTAAGACATATTCCTATGTCACCCCGTCTCATGTCCACTATATCGCCTCGGAGGGTTGGGACCTAATCCTGAAGCTCTAGCAAGTGGCAACATAGAACTCCAACATCATTGGATAAATCGTCGACCCGTCCTCTAAACTCTCATCGCATCTCGCCCATCTGCTCTGTCAGTTGGTCGTACTGATCGTCGACCCATTGTATGAACTCTCGTCAAATCTCGCCCATCTGCTCCGCTATAAATTCAGTCAGGCGGTCATACAAATCAGGGAAAGATTGCCTTTGACTATGTGCGGGAGATCTACGGGGTAGGTAAGTGGCGAGAGAGAAGAAGACCTGATTGACGGTGGTGATACCCTCAGCGACGGTGATGCCCTCGGCGGCGGTGATGCCCTCGATCGAGATGATGCCCTCGACGGAGGAGATTCTTTCGACGGAGGTGATCGTCGATCAATTGGATTGCGCTCCTACATGAATGGGAACATTAAAAATTATTTTTTAATGAAAATGAACTAACTCATATAAAACTGTAATCAATAAATTATATTCAATTCACATACCTCATCTCGGTCCAGAATGGAATCGGACACCCGATTGTACTGATTGTGCGGTGCGGCCAATTCACGCACATAACCACGAGCCCCTTCCTCTATCGATGGCATCAACTCAGTTATGACTTCAAGCTGGCATATCCACATTTCGAGTAGTGTTAGATCACGTGATCAAATTTTGGAGCTACACGTAACATAAATTGCAAATGTATTAACTCACTTGAGGATCGTCGAGGAGAGTTGATAACTGTTTGCTAGTTGGACATCCCTATACTCGAGATGCTCGTCAATGATGCATCAGAGGGAGCATGTCTCCCCTCGCCTAGCAAGCCTGGCACCTAAGAGGAGGACAGTCTCATACGCCTAAATCTGCAACACATACAATTATTATATTCATATATATTATAAACAATATTTTAACGTTAATTATGTCAAACATTTACTTACACTGCTAAGGGAAATCCATATGTATTGTACTTACGCATGGTCCCCTTTGGCCTCGAGTGTGATATAGTGAAAATGTGCACCGTATCCTCAAAACATATCCGGCCCCACGGATATGTGTTGAATACATTGAGATCGTCGACGATCTCCAAATGGAAGAGGTTGATCGCAGTCTTCCTGTGGTGATATCTCAACGTGCTCTCAAGGATGTAGACCGGCCGAGCTTCACTCTGTCTAACATATAGTCACACCTCCTGATCGTGTCAATCAACTGTGGTACGAGCACCATCCCATGTCCCTGGAAGTAAGCATCGTAAAGCCTGCTACCTCTCTGAGTACCAGAACGAGCTGCATCATGCCCCATAATCTCCAATCCAGTGATCAAAGCAAACTCGAACATAGATAAACTGACGACTTTACCCCCGAGGTCGAAGTGGAGGGCATCGCCATCGACTGAATTTAGCAATCGACAAAGTAGGCATCGATGATCTGCCCCGAGAATTCCACGACTTTCAACTCGTACAGGAGCCAAAGAAAGGACTTGCATAGCATATCTGCATTCTGTTCATCCAGCGGCTCCAACACGGCGGTATAACTACCAAGGCTACAGTTTCAAGTAGCCTTACCCGACATCTGTCTCAAAATCGAGTCCAAGTGATACTCCATGCTGCAAAAATTTAAATATTAGCACATCGAACATAAAATAATGGAATACAACATAATCTCAAAAAATTAAGTGAACCGAATTGTAACAATTGCACGGAAAAAAGAGTTTTCAATTAAAAAATAAAAGAAAAAAGAATTTGCTAATTTCGTTAAAAAGAATATTTCATTTTGGTAAATATCAATTTAAATTTCTTCATTTAATTATTATTTAATTACATTTGAAAAAATTAAAGATTAATTTACAAAGAATATTTAATTGAAGAATTTTAAATTAATAAAAATATTAAAAGGAAAAAAAAAATAAGAATTTGCTAATTTGTTAAAAAATAATATTTCATTTCGGTAATTATCAATTTAAAATTATTTAATTAATTTTATATATAAAAATAAAAACAAATGGAAAATATTAAAGTTAAGTTAACAATTTAAATATTATTTAATTACATTTGAAAAAAAAATTAAAGATTAATTACAAAGCATATTTAATTAAAGAATTTTAAATTAATTAAAATATTAAAAGGAAAAAAAATAAGAATTTGCTAATTTGTTGAAAAATAATATTTCATTTAGGTAATTATCAATTTAAATTTTTTTATTTAATTTTATATAAAAAAATTAAAAAAAACGGAAAATATTAAAGTTAAGTCAACAATTTAAAAATTATTTAATTACATTTGAAAAAATTAGAGATTAATTTACAAATCATATTTAATTAAAGAATTTTAAATTAATTAAAATACCAAAAGGAAAAAAAAATAAGAATTTGCTAATTTTTTAAAAACTAATATTTCGTTTTCATAATTATCAATTTAAAATTATTTATTTAAATGTTTATATATATAAAAATTAAAACAAACAGAAAATATTAAAGTTAAGTTAACAATTTAAATATTATTTAATTACATTTGAAAAAAATTAAAGATTAATTTACAAAGCATATTTAATTAAAGAATTTTAAATTAATTAAAATAATAAAAGGAAAAAAAAATAAGAATTTGTTAAAAATAATATTTCATTTAGTAATTATCAGTTTAAAATTTTTATTTAATTTTTTATATAAAAATTAAAGACAAACGGAAAATATTAAAGTTAAGTCAACAATTTAAATATTATTTAATTACATTTGAAAAAATTAAAGATTAATTTACAAATAATATTTAATTAAAGAATTTTAAATTAATTAAAATATTAAATGGGAAAAATTAGAATTTGCTAATTTGTTATAATATTTCATTTCGGTAATTATCAATTAAAAATTATTTAATTAATTTTATATAAAAAATTAAAACAAACGGAAAATATTAAAATTAAGTAAACAATTCAAATATTATTTAATTACATTTGAAAACATTAAAGATTAATTTACAAATAATATTTAATTGAAGAATTTTAAATTTATTAAAATATTAAAAGGAAAAAAAATAAAAATTTGCTAATTTGTTAAAAAATAATATTTCGTTTTCGTAATTATCAATTTAAAATTATTTATTTAAATTTTTTTATATATAAATAATTATAAAAAA
>CAIGRM010134719.1:0-10137 GCA_903798335.1 Fraxinus albicans | reverse complement strand
TTAAACAACAACAAGTCACTTTTAATTCTTATCTAGATGATTAATCATTGAAGTCACATTATCCTATGTTGAATTACCACAGTTTACATATCATAAACAATAAATAATAAAGCAGTAAAGAACACAAGAATTGTTCACGGAAAAACCCAATTGAGAAAAAATCCAGCCACTTTGTCAGTCAATCCACTATAAACGAATCTAACAACTTACAGTCTACCAGACTAGACGACCCATACTATCTGATCACCTGACTGCAATCCTTACAGCTCTCCGTGGATCCCGTGCTCTCCTGCACCAATCCTTAACTGTTGTTGCCAAAACTCTCCGTGGAATCTGCTACCCTGCAGCACTCCTAGCCTTGTGAATTCATTTATCTCCCGTGGATCATGAAGAACGACCCGTTCTTCACAGACAGGAACACATGTCAACTTCCTCGATCTTCAGCACCTCTGACACATATGTAGGAAGTTTGGTTTTTGGTATTTAGATATTGAATCTGATGTTTTTCTGACCAAAACACTCACACAAGATAAAGGTTGAATGATGGAATGAATAGATCTCTCAATGATGAAGCTCTTTCAATTAACAACCTTAAGAAAAAACATTCTGTACGTGTTCTGGTATATATAGATAGATTAAGAAATCATTGGGTCGAGGTAAAGCCTTTAAAACGCGAAAATAAGATTTCCTGTATAAAGCCATCGCTCGAGCGAAGAGCCAGAGACAGTGCTTCACTCGAGCGAACAAGGGGCGACATCCAGCGAATCAGTTTCTGTTTTTGTAGCTCGAGCCAACCCTTGGCGACAGTCTAACGAAAATCCACGTCGTTTTCCTCCTTCTTCCAAACTCAAAACCCTAGACCTATTTAACTTTTAAATAAATTGCACATTACTACTTGAACTTTGACACTCTATCAAATCAAGTTCTTTTGGTCATAGAATTGGCCAATTATAAAATCAACTAAAAGCTAACAATTTCAATTTTAATACAAAATTAAATCTAATAACTTTAAAGTGTAACTTACAATTTAATTGGATTAATTGTCATTATTGTGGGGTTGTTTTTCACACTACAAAAGGGATGGGAATTTTCGTATTTAACTACAACATGAAAATACAATTTGAAAACGAAAGTTAAAGGATTATTCTCCATATGCATTTCATACTATATTCTTATACTTTTGGTAACTCGATAAATGCTCATTTTTTATATCCATATGATTGTGCCTGTCAAAGGAGAACTGATTGTGAGCTATATTTGTTTTATCTCGAAGCTTTGTATCGTTGAAAGTATCTGCACGAAGGGGGAGGCAACACGATTTCAGAATAGTATCATTGACGTGACTCTCTAAAATTTGCTTTCTAACTCTCTACTTATATATTATGTTTATATTATTATTGAATTCTTATGTTTATGTTATTTAATTGATTATGTTAATTGATAATCTAGTCTACACATGAATCACTCATTTTCCCTCATCTGTAATCAATTCAATTAGAATGAAATACATCCAAACTCTTATCATAAATCACTTTCAACAGAATAAATGCTTTATTTGTGATAAGTTCCACATGGATTGCCAAATGCTTAGAAACATATCCAACTTAGGCTCAAGAACAAGTTTGGAGGCAGGACCGTGAAGAACAAATTGAGAAAGAATAATACTATAAAAGGCTTTTATATGTAACAAGATTCAAATAAGTCATAATCTTATATTATACCTCTTAAGCAGAGATTACACATAAACAAACCAAACACGACTTTAGAATGTTGAGGAAAAACGAGTGATTTGTGTGTATATCATCAATTAACATAACAAGTGTAAATTTAGCATAAATATAAGTAGAGAGTTAAAAAGCAAGCTTTAGGGAATCACAATAAGGACGTTGTCCTAAAGTCGTGTTACCTCTCATTCGTACTGTTACTTTCGACACTACACGATTCCAAGACGAAACTCATATAGTTCACAGCTGGTTCTCCTTCTATGAACACAGCCATAGGGAGATAAAGAACGAGTATTTATCGAGTTTCCAAAAGCATAAGAATATAGTATGAAAATTTAGAAAATATTCTATCGAGTTATCTTTTTCTAGCTATGGTTAACACAGTGAAAATCACTCCCTTTTATAGGGAGAAATTCAACTCCCATAGTTAATGCAAAATTATGAGTTACAATATAGAATTATGATGTTTTTAATTTTATGTTAAAACTGAACAATATCGAAACCCGAAAAATTAAAAGTTTTTTTTAATTTTGAAAGTTAAAAATTATTAATTTTATATTACAACAAATATTTCTTATCTATGGTTATGAAAGTCTATGTGATTTCGCAATAGGAAGGCGGTGAATGTTTGAAGAAATATTAAGAGTTTCTTATTATTCCAATTCTTTTTCTCGATCCTATTTTGGCCAATATTGTGAATCAATGAGTTAGTGAACATTTTTGTGTTTATCTCTTTTAACAAATATAATGGCTATGTTATATGGTGTTCGAGCAAGTAAGATACTGAGCTCAAGTCTCATCATCACCTATTTAAAATGAATTGTCCATATGTTAAGCTTCGATGAGAAAATAAATATTGCCTACACATGGATCTTAAAATCAATGGATACACAATTCAGAACAATATGGTGAACTAATTACAGATAATGAGTTTGAAATTGATTTTCATCGTGAAAACTATGCTAATTGATTTTATTCTCATTGCATGAAACATTTTAAATAGGATTATTTCTGAGTAAGAAAAATAATTGATCATTTCTGAGAGAGTAATGTTATTTATCATCATGACGATAACATATCAGCGATATTGCAATCCATTATCCCTCACATTTCTATCTCTCTCCTCCCCCATCTCTCATAAAAATGAACTGTTCAATCTCATTATTTCACATAAATTATCACATCGCTGATATTTCATCATTATAATGATAAATATAATTATTCTTTCTGAGAAGACTAAATCAAATTGTGGGGCGTTGGGGTATTTACCCACACATGGTTGTTTCAAGAAACGATTAGTTCTAGAATGCTTGATTGAGTCTAAATTTGTAGATTCAATTAGAGGCTAAAGAAATAGATTTTTTTTTTATTTTTTTTTTAATATTTTTTCAAAGAAGATTGATTTTGAAAAGTCCATTTTTAAATCTCTATAAGAAAAATTATGATGTTGAAACAAGGTATATGCATTGTGTAAATCTCTACCTAGCATACTTCTACTTATCTAAGGTTGTTGAAATTTACTTGAACCAGAAGAATTTTAAAGATTGACTTGATTGAGTTACTTGCCTTGCCTTTGTTTATACTCTTTGGTTCAAAACTCTATCACAATGGGAGTTTCTTTACCACAATCCAAATACATTTGGAATTAAATTGATGTTGACAAATATTGTAGAAGTTGATGGATTAACTGAATAGGGAACTTAAACATAATTAACATATTCACACGAAAATTCGTATTGGACAATTAATAATTTCAAATAATTGTGAACCACATCATAAGAGACTGAACACAACATTGAAATTTAATTTTTTAACAGAAATACCAACTTGTAAATAGGGTGTCCAAAAGTCTCGAATCGAACCGAATCGAACGATTATTCATAAGTTAAATACCCGAACAGGTACCCGAATCGAGAACTGATGAGTTTGTGTCGGGTCTCGAGTCTAGACCAAAAATCGAATAACAGAATAAGAACCGAAATTAAATATATTTTTTATTTTTTATATTGAATTAATTAAATTATTTTATTTTTTTTAAACAAATTAGCAAATTAATTAAATAAATCAAATTATTTCATAATTTTTAATTATGGTATGGAACCGAACGGAACCGAACCGACCCGAACCGAACGGAATCGAACCCGCACGGTTCCATAATTATATTTGGATCCGACGGGTCCATTTATTAAATATCCGAAAGTTTTGGGTCAGTTCGGTTCTCTTCAGAACCCAACCGAATCGACTCAAGGACAGCCCTACTTGTAAATGACATTCTTGGTGTAGTAATAAAATATTGACAATAAATATAGTCAAACTTCAAGTCTATCTTTGGACCTACTCAATGTTCACATAATATAAAACTTTATAATTGTTACATATTTATCAGCACATGTGTGCAAATAATTCGACTAAATATTAACATTTCTTTGGGTCAGTCAATATCCACATGAATTATGTACACACGATCTTCCTAATATTCCAAATATATTAATTTATTTAATAGAGGTTACTTTGATAACACGTTGCTTCAACTAATCTATTTCAGAAAATTAGTAATTTAAAAAAAAAAAACTTTAAATACCAAGATTGAATTTGATTCTCCTTCATTTTATTTATTTATTTATTTTGTGAAAACAAAAATAAAAATAAAAAATTGAAAAGCGATGTAGCGTTGGGGCGCCCGAAAATATGCACTGTAGCGCTATGTAACTGTTTCTACAATTCCAATTAATCATGTCGTCCAAAGTCGGTCACCAACTCATGCATTAAATTGTCAATGCAAAACTCAATGTTCATCTCAAACAATAATCCCAATTCAACAATAATATCCCAACTTTCAAAGCTGCCATATTTTTTCGTGCATTAAAGTTGATCCAAAATTCAATGAAACATAGAAAAGAAAATTATTGGGTACTGATTCTAGATAATTACCCTTTAAAAAACACAATTAGCGACTCATAATTTGAACTTGGTTTTGCAACAATGAATCCTTATTTGAAAAGAAGGCAACTTGTATCTTAAATAAATAAAATAAAAAGCACCTATATCCATAACTCAATATACAAGTTACCATTATAATTATACTCAAATTCAACAATTAAGTCCTAAAATTATCAAATTTGAAAATGCCCAAATTGTTTAAAATTCGGAATTTATGCACATGTTGGAGCCACATTATTTTTTTTATTCTCGTTACTCTACTCATTTTCAACTACACATTATTCAATAAAATAATATTTTCCATTACATCAATAACTTTTTATTTTTTTCAACCACACATTTTCCATCAATCTATAATTCCAAAATAATGTAGCTCAAACACACTCAGGCTTGAAATTCATGTCCTAAATTTTTTTTAAAATATAAAAAATTCCAAAGCATGAATTGAAACCCTAGAATATTTCTTTATTCTCAATGATATAACGCAGAGCTGGCTCTGATACTACTTACTGAAATTCTATGAAAATTTAAACTTTGTAAAATTAGAAAACATAATTACTTTATTGCCAAGATCCTCCACGTCAAATCATCAAGAAAATTAATAATGCGAAACATACTTTAATTCTTTGGGAATGATTCTTTAATACCGAATTCTGATTCCAAATCTTAAATCTTAATTATTGATTCTTTAGGTTTTTGAGTTCTTAATATTGATTTTTGCTTCTTGCTCCATTGTCTTGTTCTTCAATTTAATTACTCAAATAATTCTTCTTGATTCTTGATTGTGGTTTTTGAATTTTCCTCTTCAATATGCTTTCTCTTGTATTTTTGTGTTGATGACATTACACAAAGAATGATAATCACATATAAATTGGGGATCATATCCTTATTTATAGTTTCGATATGTATTTGGTCAATCGTCAAACACAACCCTAATGGATCCGATTTCTACACATATAATCTAATCTACACTTTATTTAGATGCCCTAAACAAAATAATTATTTATTTATTAGATCACTTTAATTGGACTCAACTTTAAAATATCCTTATACACAATTAATTACATATATAGGTCCACATAATAAATTAAGAAATCCAACACTTAGCACACACAAAGTTGGACCTTACATTTGCATTTTGTCGGACAATTTATTCATAATCCTGGAGAGCAACATATGAATGCAATTACGTGCATTTCGAGGTATCTAAAGTCTACTCCTGCGAAGGGAATTTTCTACTAAAAATATAGTTTATGAAAGCATGAAAGCATATATTGATGCAGATTGGGCTGGAATAGTAGATGACACACAACTTGTTTCAAGATATTTCCCATTTGTAGACGGTAATCTTGTTACATTGAGAAGCAAAAAAAAAAAAAAGGAAGTTACTACACGTTCAAGTACAAAAAATGTATGGCACCTGGAGTTGTGAAGTGTTATGGCTCAGGCTTCTTTTAAGGGATTTGGGTTATCCACGTAGGCAACCAATTTGACTATATTGTGACAATAGAGCAACATTTGATATTGTCCATAATGCGGTTCAAAATGATCGTACAAAACGTGTGTAGGTTTACAATTTCTCCATTAAGGAGAATTTTGATGAGCGAATTCTCGAATTACCTAATATTCAATCAAATGATCATCTAGCTGATACCAAAGCGGTTTAAAATCTAGTCTTCTCAAAGTTTTCAGACAAGTTGGGCATGTGTGATATGTATGCACCAAATTTGGGAAAGTCTTGAAATAGTGGGTTGATAGTTAACTATCCTCGTAATTATTCTTGTGAGTCTTTCCTATTCTAGAGACAACGTAGTTATACCTTAAGTGTGGATACATTCATTTACTAACCAATAGCATTGCATTCATTTTTACCACCGGCATATGAATCAAAAGCTTATTTAATCATTGCTGCAATCAGAAGAATATCAGGGCTTATGAAATTTCATAATCTATGGGCAATCAGAAGTTTAAATTGCCAGTCATTTTGCTTGATTGTAATTAGTACTTCAATAGAGCCCCATAAGTAATGGTTTCTCTACCTCCTAGCTAACTCAAACTACCAAAATATTTATCATCTTTTCAGATTGGCGTGCCCGCATTGTTTTATTCTTGAACCAAGAAAAAGAAAAATGGGGAAGCACACGACTATCTTGTTCCCTAGAAAGAGTCGAGTTTGACGCCCGCAGAACTTTTTTCCTTAAGACTTGAACGTATTGAATTCTTAGAAATCAATTATCATAAAGAACAAATATCCCAGTAATATATAGCTTAAATGTTTGTGGATGATAATGAGCTGGTTACTCACGTTAACAAACATCTGTTTGATGGACAAACACGTAATGCTGTTATATTCTAGTATCTGTTTTGAACAAACTATGTCTCCACGAATGAGAAAACTAAGATATCAATGTCAACCTTTCAACTTCTAACTCCGCCAATGCAGGCAAATGTTTTTTTCCCAGTTAAATAGTTTGTAGCAGACGAAATTGTTACCTTTATTGATGGTTTTAGTTTCTTCTCATTGCTACTGATTTATGTGTTGAAAAAAATGAGGTGAATGACTGACTTTGGCATAAATTTTGAGTGGACCCGTTTGCTTATTTTGAAATATCAACATTGATTTGTGTTCTCCTCCGCGAGAACATCGAAATCATGTATTTACTTACTAAAAATGTAGTTCGGATGAATGAGAAATTTGTGTTCAAAGTGGACAATTGGAATATAGTTTATGTTGGAGGGAAAACTAAATTTGAGTTTATCTTACATAAGAAGTTTATGAAAGCAAGAACCACTTTATTTATGGCTACACTTTGGAAGTGTTTAATCATGTGTAGCATAGAGACTCTTTCTACGCACGCGCGCAAGGCGAGTGCAAATTACAACCCGAAATAGGTTTCGAACCTTGAACTTGTGTGCGGGCGCAACCTGCGTACACTAATGACCGAATTAACCAAAAATTGGCTCATTATGAGGGCTAAAACTCCAATAACGATTATTGCCATTAAAGTTTAAAACTGTTAAAACTCCAATGGTTATTGCCATTGAGTTAATGGATTTGCAGTGCTTGGATATATCCGATATATGTTGTAAATCCAGTATTCGTTCACAAATATTGTATCTAACATTATGCACCATCATTTCTATTTACATAGCAGAAGTATCATTTCTATTTATTTTCTTTACTGATAACTTGCCGTAGTGTAGCCTTGACGAGTCATATATTCTTTACGCGTATTAATCTTCATT
The DNA here is from genome assembly GCA_903798335.1 of Fraxinus albicans. NCBI lineage: Eukaryota > Viridiplantae > Streptophyta > Magnoliopsida > Lamiales > Oleaceae > Fraxinus > Fraxinus albicans. The sequence continues at coordinate 2,227 of CAIGRM010134719.1, read as the reverse complement.
TCTAAATTATTCGCAAAACCTGCCAACTCATATGTATGCATAGATATGAGTCAATAAGCATCAGTTGAGAAGCATGTTTTGCATTTCTCAACTTCTGTAAATAATTAAATCATGGAATTACATTTTCCAAATTCTAATTGACACTATGTTTGGATGGCGAATCATGTAATCTTCTTGATGGCATTGCTGATGATAGCATAATGACTTCACTTGAATGCATTTCTTGTGAAAAAAGACGGGGCATAGATGGACGTAGGTGTGAGGTAAAAGCCCTACCTACGAGGAAGTCGTAGAAAAAGACGACCAATCCTATATTGACAAACCTAATGATAGCTCGATCGCCTTGTCACGAGTGCCTTTTAGAACCTTGATATTATGTTGAATCAGTTCATATTACTGGTAACTAACCTCATCCTGCATCCTGATTGTTTGGCATTCACAGCAATTGTGTGAGTAACCCTTTTCACTATCAAATGATTGAGTACCTTCTGCCTCCCAAAATTATAGGAACCCCACTTGTAAATAGGGCATCTCTTACGATAACATATTTAGGGGTGTTTGGTGGGGGATTAAAATTAGATTTTTAGTAGATTGTGATATGAGTTTTTGAAATGTGTGGTTGAAAAGCTCTGGGATTCATTAAAGATGTGGTTAATATTAATTATTTGACTTTGACTTAAATTAAAATCTGATTTTAATTTGTACCAAACAAGTTCTTAATATAATCATAATCATGTAATAAGCTGTAGTTTCTTAAAATATTTGTGGCTGACATTCTTTGACTACAATTTTTATATTTCTACATGTCAATTCTTGTTAAAATGATGCCTTTTCATTGCTAACAAAGGTTGATGTGCTGCGATATCAATATGTAGTAGGGGTATTGAGATTTGAGGTTCCATCGTAAAATATTAGCCCATGTTTGGTCCAGATTAAAATTTTATTTTAATCTAAGTCAAAGTCAAACAATCAATATTAACCACATATTTCATGGGTCCACAATTTTCAACCAAACATTTCAAAAACTTCTATCACAGTCCATTAAAAATCTAATTTTAATCATCACCAAATATCCTCTTAATCTTATTAAAATGAGTAGCTTAAGCTCATATATATTGTTCTAAATTTTCATTTTTATTCGATGTGTGATTTATTCTTTAAAATGTTCTCGCAAGATGATTGCTCGTTTTAGCAAACCGATTTTAAAATTCACATGCTCATTTTTTAAGTCTTAATCGGATCGAATTACTCATTGGAATTTAATGACCTCTGATACTATATGAAGACTTGAAATTTTATATTAAAAAGTCAACATTATTAAAAATAGTAGCCTAAATCGACGTGGGTTTTATCCCTTAACGGAAGGCAACCAACAAACAGTTCAATGGAGACAACATCTCATAACTCTCCTTTATATCGTTCTACTTTATCTTTTCTTTTGGTTACTACAAGTGAAAATTAATATGAAAAATTTGGAATTTTGTTAGATGAAAAATGAAAAATAAAACCTTTATTTCATTTGTAACAACTTGATTGAGATGAGACTGAGCAAGAAGAAAATCATGAAAAAAAATTGTTTTTGTCATGCTAACTTTAAGAATAAGTGTGACAATAATTCTTTCACACCAGCTTCACATGACTTCATATTGTATCATGTAATTGTGAGATGTGTTATAAATTTTCTATTCACGAAATTAATTCTTTATTTTCTGTTTAGTGTAGCATAATAAATTATAAACTGGAGTGGCTGTTTCAGTAGTTAGTTAAGGCGCTCGAATTGCATGGAGTGAATTGACGGTTAATAGGGTCCACGCCAGACTGAAATATCAAACCTTCAACTTTCCTTGTTGGGAAAAAAAAAATCAATTGTGCTACACAAACAGACTCAAAAAATATGTTCAAAAACAGGGGGGACACATGTTCACATATGATTGGACAGTTTGAAAAAAAATAAAAATACAATATCTAATTATTATCGGCTACATCAACATAATCCTCTATTCATGTTTTTGAGCCAGTCCAATGAGCATTATTCAAAAAAAAAATTTCTCCAAGTGATCACTCGGAGGACAATGGTACAAGACGGGATCGGTACAAGAGATATGGGGAGACAAGAAGGGTACGAGAATTAAAATATTTTCACCTTTTTTATTGTTTCACCATTTTCTTGTTGATATATATATATATATATATATATATATATATATATATAAATAAAAAATATATA
>CAIGRM010134716.1:0-20343 GCA_903798335.1 Fraxinus albicans | reverse complement strand
TGTATTGAAACATTGTTAACGTGTTTTTCGTTTCCGCTATTTCAAAACATGATATTTAGATTTTGAACAATTATCCAATGTATTTTAATTGCCGACGTAGTTTTCAATTGCAAATGTGATTTTAAAATTTGGTCATTTTCGCAAAATTGATTGACAAAATTAGGGCAAAAGACGATGACGTGGCAATCCGGGTTAACAGAACTCGGGGCGCTACAGGTCAATCGAAACACCAAAAATCTTGATTGCCCATGAATGGAAGAAGATGGATGGGGATCAAGAGAAAACTCATCCCCGCATGGAAGATTGACAACATTGGGGAGCATATTGCAATTGCGAAAATAAAAATAAAAATTATGTAATGTTATTTGTACATTATGATTTACAGATTGATATATATATTGATGACATAAAAGCGGGAGAAAGAGAAAAAACAGAGAAGAAAAGAAAAAAAGTTAGTTAAAGTGTAAATTATGACGTACAAATAATATTATTCAAAAAAGTTAAAGCTTTTTCTTTTTTTAGGTCCTGTTTGAGTCACATTAAAATTTTCATTTTCATTTTTCTATTCATTTTCAACCACACATTTTTTAATAAAATAATATTTTCTATCACATCAATAATTTTTCCTTCTTTTACAACCACACATTTTTCATTAATCGACTATTCCAAAATATATTCTTCCAAAATAATGCGGCTCAAACACGCCCTAAAATTGTACAAATGCCTCGATAGAATTGCATAGCACATATTTTCTTCACCAAACTCCGGTTAGTCGGGTTTGATAACTATCGTCTCGTCTCGTCTCGTCTCGAGAAAATGTCAAAACAGAAACGTCACTCTAGCTAAAAGCGTGTTATAAATTCTCTCTCCGTGTAAACACACCCTGTGCTAGAACAAAATCTGTCTACTGCTTCCTGCCTTCCTCGCTAAAGTTTTGTGCTCTGCCATGGAGGTCTCGTCGTTTTCATTAGGCTCCAGATCACTCCTCTCTACGCCATCGCCATCAGGTTCCGCTCTCATTTATCAGTGATGAAACAGCCCAGATTGTAAACAATTTTAACTTATAATTTTTTTTCATGAGAAATTTGTATAGTAATTGTTAATTGAGGATGATATAGCGTAAGCAACCTGCTCCGTCTTCTATATCTGGGCTTAAAACATGACAAAATCGGAACTTGAAAGACAAGAAGGAAATCATTTGGTACATGAAGAGATGGAACGACGGTGTATTTCTATGTCTTATCATCAATTTTTGTTAATTGCATTTTCGTAGTTAAAAAGGGACAATTTACAGTAAAAAACTATGCGAAATACAGCTTCTGAATAGGACATGATTTCAAATTTCAAGCCTAAGTTCTAGTATTTTATCCTTTAATTTTCTGCATGGTGCTTCTTATATGATCGATGTAGATGCATTGCTTCTGAAAAGGACATGGTTTCGAAAATGGAATCAAGCTCTGTTTTTGCCAACGAAGACAGCCTTAAGGCCATTAGCGGGTCAGATCCAGAAGCAAAATCATTTGCGGGTACTTTTTTCAGTTTCCCTGTCCGTTGAAATTATCAGACAAACACTATATCATTGTTTTTCAAATTCATTTTTGTATTGATAGAACAAAAATTCTATTTGTAGGTTTTACGCTGTCAACTGGAGGAAATTCCTATAATAGATGCGGGGTACGGTATCTTCCCTAGAGTTGAATTTATTTTACAATTTGGTACTGTGACTGCACTCTGTATTTTCAGTCAATAGAATTGATATTTGGTATAGACCTCTGGATTTTTATCTAGACATATTTTCCCGAGCAGACATTTTAAGTTAGTCATTAGGCTTTAGGATTTAATGATGTTTTCATACCCTTCTTTCATGTGTGCATGCTTAATTTATGTTTTACTGTGCATCTAATGGTTTGGTGAATTTGTTATCCATGTTCACTGTTCTGTGATTCATAGATTGCCTTTAAGCTCAGGTTTCTGCTCAGTTCTGTTCAAAAAGGACCAGTTTAAAGTTCAGCAATCTTTTGAAATTTGTAATTTAATATTTGTTTTTTCCAGTCATGTGAAATTAAGACGTGGCAAGAGAAGGGCAAAATCAAGTCATTATTTTGGTGACTAAATGAGGAGATGGATTTGAAAATTGGGGTAGCTGATTGCTACACTTCCTTATGGTAGATTTCCATTTCATTTTATAAATGTGTATTTGGTCTCCATAAGGAGGAATTGTCAACACACTTGCATATACTGGATGTGCATCTGTTTTTTGATTTGCATAATTGCATGCCACTGATCCACTTGTGAATTCGATCATTCTTATTAGGTGCATGGATGAAATCTATGATGCCTTGGCTGAACGCCTTGTTCCAACTGCAGCAGCAGCAGCAAATCCTAATTTTAAGTGAGTTCTGGCTTCATCTGAAAACTATGCTTTGTGACCTAGACGTCTCTGTTCCCATATATAGATGGATGCACATTTTATCTGCTTTATCTAGGACCCTCTTCTGCAGGATATATTTCAATGGTAAATTTTCTAGTATTTCCATTTTTTTTTAATTTTTTCCCCTCCAATTCTTTTTCCTCCTCCACCGTGTTCACCGGAAGATAACCACCAAAATATCTTATTGGTGGCTTATGGTACTAATTTTTCCACTTGCCTTTCTCATTGAAGAGGCCATTCCTCATTCCAAGGAATACATGGCATTGCTATGAAAGATCTTTCAAATGAAGAAAAAAAGACAGGATCAGTTTCTACCTGTTTATGGATGAGTATATGATATGAAATTGAACAATTTGAATGTCACTGATGTTTAAGAATGTCGTTGGAAATAAAATTTGTATATCCTCTATATTGACATACTGGGATTAAAAGTTGACTACAACGTTGGGTTGATGTAGTTTAAACACCGCTGACAAACTTCCAATTTTACTCAAAGATTTCCAGTTCTACTCCTAATCATTTTTTGCATGTGCCTGGTTTGTTTGGTCTTTGAACCCGAGGGATCAATAACTACTCGGGCATAATTAAACATGGTTATAACCTAATTGTTTTATGTGTTTCATGGTAATGATGAAACTTTCTTATACTAGCGTCTTATGCTTCTACTGATCTCACAAATATGCTCTTTATGGTTAATAATCCTCTTGAATATGCAGGCATATTGTTGGCTTGGCTGGGCCTCCTGGTGCTGGAAAGAGCACTCTTGCATCTGAGGTTGCTTGCCGTGTCAACAAATTGTGGCCTCAAAAATCTTGTTCCTTTGATTCTCAAGTTGAGACCCCAGAAGTTGCAATTGTACTTCCCATGGATGGATTCCACCTTTATCGTCATCAACTTGATGCAATGGAGGTTAAATTGTAAAATGCCCATTATAATATTTGTCTGCTTTCATTTCTTGGACAGTATTTTGCATTGCTGTGTGAAATTATGATGCTTTGTTGTGAACTAAGTTTGTCACTAACTATGAGCCTGAAATATGGTTCATATTCTTGTTGTAATAGTTTTAGGGTTTGTATCCACGTTAGTTTTCATTCTCTTGTCTTGATAGTCCTATGTATGTAAGAATGCACGTGTGTTACAAACCTTTGCTAAGTTCATTGTATGTTACTACATCTTAATTTATATGAAGCAAAAGCAATACCTTTTATAGCCCTACCAATTTAGAAGTAAATTGAGGAGTATAAAGTGACAGAGAAGTGAGAGTCGACAATAAACTGATTAGCAATAAAGAGAATTGAAGGCAAGCAGCAATGTTTAAGATCACCCTTCCAGGATGAGAGAGTCCCTAAGAAAGCTAATAAATTTTACTGCAAAAAAATTGAATACTGATGTTACATGGATGTTATCATGGTAACTGTTGTAAGACTCAACGATCTGTATTTCACTAAAAAGATAAAAAAGAACAGTACTTCTAATGAATCACTTAACGAGCACACGTCTTTTTGTTTTCAATAATGGTAAACTAAACAGATGACTTACAAACTAAAGGAAGAAAGTTACAAGCAACAATGAAAGTAAGCACTAAATAAAGAATCCAATTGCAAACATATCCAACTAGTATTCGCAGATCTGGCTAGCTCTAGCAGGCCTCTTAGATGCTCCTGCATCATAATCATGTTGACATACTTAAAATATATCTTATACTTCTGTGACAACATCCTGTTTATTTATAGTTGCGATTGGTAATGGGTGCTCTGTGAAAACATGTGATGGATCTAACACAAGGTGCAGCTCTATATTTTATGAAGTGTATTAGGAAGAAATTTTATTGATATTAATGGTATCTAACCACACGACAGTAAAGAAATACTGAAGGATTTTGCCCAATTCTTAATTTATTATCAGACTATGTCCACAAAACTTCAATTTCCTTATATCATGTGTGAAATTTTATTACAGTTGGAGCTTACCCAGGCTTAAAATATTTTTCAATTTTATTACGACGGGTTGTTTGGCATTCCAGTCACTGAACTTGTGTCTTGCTTATTAGGATCCTAAAGAAGCTCATGCGAGAAGAGGAGGTGAGTTTCTTCTAGTAGTAGCTTCTTTTAAGCCTTGTATGCAAGAGGCATTGATCTTTTTGCTGGCGAATCAGCTCCATGGACATTTGACCCTGAACTACTGCTAAGATGTTTGATGACTTTGAAAAATCAGGTGAATATTTATCTGTTGGGATAAGTAAATGTACACGTGACATTAGCATTCAATAACTTCTGGCATTGTGTTTGCATTTTCTGCCAGACTATCCTAAAAGTTGGTAATTTGTGCTGGATGAACGAACCTGCTTATTGCACATATTTATCCCATGTTGTATTCTCCTTCAGGGATCAGTGTATTTCCCATCATTTGACCATGGTGTTGGGGATCCTGTTGAAGATGACATCTTTGTGAACCTTCAGTAAGTTTTAGTTGTCTTTGCATGATGATTTTCAAATGCATGTGTAACTTGAACGACTTAAGATATTTTTAGCCCTTGTTTGGTACGCGGATTAAAATCTAGATTTTAATCTAAATTAAAGCCAACAATTAATTATAATTGCGTATTGCATAGGATCCACAACTTTTCAATTACATATTTCACCAACTTTTGTCAAAATCTACTAAAAATCTGATTTTAATTCCACCAAACAGGGCCTTAATAACTTTCCTCCTCCCATAAGCATGTTTTATACCTGAAATTTTATTGATTCAGCTAAAAATATTTGAAAGGGATTCAGTTTGAGAAAGCGTTTGAAGTCATTGGCAAGTGCATGGATGATAGATGACCGCAACTTAAAAGAAGAAAAGGAATCGATCAACAAACCTGCCATTGAAGAAAACTTCCCTAATTCAAAAACTTCGCGAATTAATTGACTGTTCAAGAAATCCAACCTTAGATCATAAGTTAGTCATGCCATTTATTGCTATCATACCACCATCCAAACAATTTCTAGTCCACTATAAGATTCCAAATGGCATCTTGACCTAACAAAGGATATTGTGTTCTTCATTAGCCACAATACACTAACCCAGTGTCCTAGTCATTAGAGGATTGCACGATGGTGCCTAATTTCAGCTTGTGGTGCAGGGTAACTAAATGATAAAATAGATACGGGGCTCATGATTTAATATATTCTCATTTTTGTTTGTTGGACTAATTTTAATTGGGTTTTTTTTTGTTCCAGCTTCCTAGTAGTTAGGGTGAGTGAAGTAGTGTTCGTGTCTTCATATTAGACAGGAGATAGGTACAAAGTCACTTAAAGGAGGCTATTTTGCTCTTTTTGATCATTTGGACGGCACCAAGGGGTTCGGTGCTTATTAATATCTTTTTAAGGGGTTGGATGCTGTATCTTTGTTCATTAATTCTACTGCCAAAACTGAACTAAAAATTCAAGGTTCTTAAACCTTTGAATCCGGCAAACCTTGTTCTTTTTATGTGGTGTTCTCTTTTTCGTAAATATTTTGTGGTTGCTCAGCTGCTGAAGTATGCCTTTAGGTGGAAAGTTGCACCAGTAGTTTCAGTAGGATTTTCTGTTCCTAACCTTTGCCGCATTAGCATGAACATTGGGCAGCCTATTTCTTTGTGTTTGTGGTCGCATTTCCTCGTCTGTTCACTTTATAAGGACTGAATTATTTCGAAGTTGGAAATGTTAAGAATTCAGTTATTGAGAATTGGAATTCTCAAAAGATCCAATTTCTCTTGCTTGTTTGACCATAAGTGTCATGTTCTGATCTCAATTAATGAGTTATTTTTAAACTCGAGTTGACTTGGAACTACTTGCTCGAGTCAACTCAGATTGCCAAAAACTAAACAACTTGGTGGACACCGTAAGTGCTCTCTTCTTATTAGGGGATTAACTCGGTCAACTAGCCGAGTCTGCAGAAAACTCAGCTGAGCCCTTGTATCTGCAAAACAAAAAAAATACATTCCTCTAAAATTAAATTTTTTGACAGTGAAATCAGGAAAAATAAAGCAACTGAACCAAGGAAGATGTCATCCAATTCCATATCAATGGCAAGCCTGGAAAACTCAGTCCAGTAACAAAATTATTGGGGGAGAAGTTCCAAATCTAGAAACACGGTGAATTGTTATAGATCTTTGAGTTCTTCTAACCCCCTTCTTAATTTTTCTTGTTGATCTGCGGAATACAAACAACTGAGAATTGCAAAGTAGGGAGCAAAGATTTAAATCTAAGGTGCAAAATGACGATCCTTTTTTTTCCCCTGTTTGTACTTATAGAAGGTGACTACTTTACAATCAGTAGGTCATTGTTTTAAATCAAATGTTTTTGAAGGCTCATTCCAGTCTCCCACTAGGTCTGTCCCCAGTCTCAATTATCCTTGATCAATGGTCTAACTGAAATTCTTATGTATTTTCCACCGTCAGTCAAAAACTTGTCTGAGTTGGCGAGTCCACGCAACTCAATAATATTACAATTTGAATCCAAGAGTCGAGTTTTTGAAAATTACCCTCATGCGATTCTTTTTAAGAGGACTACCATTGTACACTGGATAGAAGGAAAGATTTCGAGTGTTGTCTTGGGATTCATTATCCGTTTCATATTATGTGGCAAGCTTGGCATTTTCCAAGAATTGAATTATCATCATCAGAATGGTGGTTCATAAAACGTTTCATGTAATTTTGCTCAAAATAACTACTTCTTCAAACAATTATAGGAAAAAATATTCCAACATTTGGAGTTAGGTGAATATGCAAAAATTAATTTCCTTTTAACAGAATGAGATTTTATGGACATTTGGTATTTTTCCCAGAAAAAAGAATGTCAACATAAAAATCAAGAACCGATTCTAATTTTTATAAAATCCATGGTCAGGATCATAATGTGGTAAAACTATTTTATAATCAATATGTAGCTAAATTATCTTTACGAGGAACTCAAAAAAAAAAAATCGCTTATGAGGTTATATTGGTGAAAGGATGGAAATACTCTACATATTCAAGTAGTAATATCGACGACGTGCGTAGTAGAACCTCTGAGATTCTATTTTGGACCCTTTAAATGAAGCAAGTTTACTGGGGGGCAGAAAATATGATTTTGCCTTCGTCGGGTTGGAGGAGAAGATAGACTTCTTCACTTGTAAATGACTATATGGGACCTGCTGGCAAAATTCTCATATGTGTTTACTGAGATGGTTTTCCTGAGTACCATGGCAAATTGATAAAATTGGGAACTTTGTTCTTTCTGGCAGTCTTTTTGACAGGGAATTAAAAACTGAAAATAGAAAGCGACAAATAAGCATTTTCTATAAACCATTATTTTTATCTAAATTTCTTGAGAACTCAGGTTCTGGGGATATGACTTTGCTTAGCTGAGTTGAATTGATTTTTTGAGAACTGGATTTAGTTTAGTCTATTTTTGGATGTGTGTGTGTGTGCGCGCATATTTGCAAATCAACATCACAGAAAATTTATATTGCTAGCCCGATGTGAAGAAATGAAATGAGTGAGGTGAAGTTGTACAGAAGTTATATCAGAACACCACATTAGAATGAAACTATTGCTAAAGCTGTTCTTAACCAGGTTTTGCAATGTTTTTCGTGCTTGGGTTCTATTAGTACCTCCAGAGTATTCAGTCTGCTTTAATGTCCGACATCCAATTTAACATTATAGTCCTTATCAGTCATAAATTATTGCTATTTATGTACGAGGCAGTACTTCTATTGGATCTTGTACTGCCGAAATATTTCTCAATTATATTTTCCTACTTCTATGTGCATGTATTAAAATCGAATTACTGGGCTGCTAATTATCCATCTTTTATCATATTCTGGTGCAGATTATCATTTCTTACTTTTGCCTTGTTGCAGGCACAAAGTAGTGATAGTTGAAGGTAATTATTTGTTTTTGGACAAGGAGGTCTGGAAAGATATCTCATCAATTTTTGATGAGAAATGGTAATACTTACCATTCTAGTTTACTTTTCATAGTCTTGAAAAATATGAGAACAAATCCGCTGATCCTTGAAATGCTGTTTGGTGTCCCTCACTTGTGATGGTATACCCTTTTTCGCTTGAAATTCTTGACATTTGTGTATTATTGGTTAATGCTATGATATTGATACCTCTCATGGTAAGGATCCAAATTCTAGAAAGAACAAAATACATGGCGTTGCTTACAATTACACCCGTAGCAATGTTCTGGTAATACTTTGTAGTGTCTGACTGATTGTTAACCCCTTCTATTAGGGGCAGAGCTCCCGTTTCAAACACCTCTCTCCCTAGTGGCACAAATTGAAGTATATTCCACGATATTTGTACCTTTAATTATGTTGATTTGTTGGATATAATTCTGAAATAATAAGAAATTACTTACTGTACTGTACAATTTGATGGCAAGGTTCATTGATCTTGACATTGAGAAATCAATGCAACGGGTCTTAAGAAGGCATATATCGACAGGTTTACTCTAAGTTTTGGTCCTTTTATCTCAGTGGATATGAAGAACTATTATTTAAGAATATAGACTAATTTCATCCATTTGCATGCCGTTGTAGGAAAGCCTCCTGACGTTGCTAAATGGCGGGTAAGCTTTGACCTTGATTTCTTGATCATTTATCTGAAGGTTTTTGAATATTTTGAATATTAATTGTTCTTGTAACTTTAATTCATTATGCAGATAGATTACAACGACAGGCCTAATGCTGAGCTCATAATGAAGTCAAAGAAAAATGCAGATCTGGTTATCAAGTCCGTTGACTTCTCAAGGTGAATCTCTCTTCCCATTACTAGAATAGGAAAATAGAATCGTCAAGTTCCCTTCTTTCTCGCACGGAAGACTGTTCACTCCTTGTCCACTGTATTTTTCATGAATAAATATGCGAAATCTCGATGTTCTGTCAGCTGTTTTGTGTACTGATGAAATTGAATAAAAGAAAGCAGTCAACATTTCTCTTGAAATTATTTTTACTTGGTCAAAAGAGATTCTTACAGCTGCTTTGCATGTAGTTTTTTTGCCTTGTAATCTAGTGATTATCTTTTAATCAACTTCATCGTGTTAAAACTTCCAAAAATTTCTCTATAACCTATTAGATTCTATCTCTACCTGCTCTGTAAGATCGCAATCCCACCACTAATCTGTAATGTTCCCCTTTTCAAGAAGCAGATTTTTACTGTGCATACAAATGTTAAATTTACCCACATTTCCCTTATCAATTATGAAGTTATATTTATATCAATCTTCATGTCACAAATAAATGAAAAACTACATTTTTCTTATAAGTCATATTCGTACTTTCCAGAAACTAGCTTCCGATGCTTGTGTTCCTACCCTGTGCACCTCCCAAGTTTAAGTTCGAGCTCTAGTCAAGACCCATAATTAGAAGCAAGTCAGTGCTCCAAGCTGCTCAATCACAAAGTTGGGGTGCTGAATTGATCCTCATTTGGTAAGCTCTCAATGTCTTACTTAGAATAGTTACGATGGGAGGGAAGAATAAAGCTGCAATACTATGGAACGAGTAATAATCAGTGAGTAGGAAAGCACCTTAATGTTTAAGTTCTTTTAGTAAAAGGGCAAATTACAAGAATGAATAAATTGCTACTTTACCCTTCAGTGGCCGGCATGTGTTGTACATGAAATATGATTATCTACTTCCATCATTTGTTCTTTTTCAGTTTGGCTTGCTTTGCATATGTCCTATTTCATAAAATAAAATCTGCAGAGCTAAGCATTTTATGCATCCATTAATGAAGCATGGGATGGATTACTGTTTGGATTCTGTTTATCGAACTTGCATCTTGCATTTGCTGATACACGTACGATCAATACTGTCTAATACTATATAATTCTGAACATGCCATAATGGTAATCCGCACTTTGTCTATCCATGGTTTGGTTTATTTGAGGATCAAGTAAAAATTTAACTAGAGGTTAAAGGCTCCCATCCAAGTCTACTATGATGTTTGATCGTGCGAGATTTAACTTATGTCAAGTACATTAGAGATACGAAGTCTTATTGCTATTGATCTTACACGTGAATTACCATATGGTTTCAGAGTCAAAACTATGAATATTTAAATGGGCTATTATATTCACACCACAATTTTTGTTAACTACATAACATTTTAATTGTAACGGAAGTTCCCCTCGCTTTTCTCATTTTCGTAGTTATGTCTCAACTTTTTGGTTGCATTCTTATCATTAACTTTCAATTAGTTAGTGCATTTGTCTATGTACAAAATATTCTATTAACGTGCTTTGAAATGAAGAAAAAATATTTAGTCAGACTTTTTTATTTATTTTTTTCTCATTTTTATTAAGCCTTTTTATGCCTCTCCTAACAGATTTTTTGGAGAGAAATTGTCATCAAAGACAAGATGTGCTGATTAATCTAAGGTTGAAGATAAAAATGCAACGAAGTAGATTGATAACGTGGGTACCAAAATGTAGAAATATGAATCCTAATCAAATATTGCCACATCTACATAGAAATTCATATTTTTGTATCACAGTCAACTTCGAATAAATAGATTACCTGATGGGATTTGTCGACATGAACGCGAATTGTTAAATAATAAGTCTTCCATTTTCTATTTCGACTTACATTTCATAGATTACGTTTGGATCAATGATTATGTAGATTTTAGCAAGTGCTATAGATTTGTATTTATAAATATGAAATGCATGATGTATGAGTATGACTGTTACCTTGAGACCAAAAGGAGGGTTAACCTCCAACTTCTTTTCACTATTGTGGATGCTTTGAACTTGAACAATATTATGTTGTAAGACTAGGAATCTCACTATTTAATTAACCAACCCACCAACAAAAATGGGCAGAGAAATTAAATGCTTTGTTTAGCATGCACATGACATTGCTCCTTGCTTGCACAAATTGTCTCCCCTCTCACTCGACACAATATTGAATACTATGAGAATACGGTTTATTCTACATAAAATAAAATCATGGGAAAAATAATTAGAGTCCATTTGACAGGACTTCTGCTTCTTGTAATATAGCTTCTTTACTAGGTCAGTTTTTTCTATGAACCCTTTTTTCAAAAACAGGTTTTTAGCCTTAGAAATAATCTAACTTCTCAAAAGTCACAGAACTGCAAACTCCACATACAAATCCAGATATCAAGGAATATAAAAACACAGTTTAATAACTACACAAGTACATGATTATGGCATTATTGGTGATAAACAAACTAGACAAACAGTCTTAAGCACAATATACTTGTTTTTGTCCATAATAATGAATATTTAGAAACTTTCACACTCTTGATTATCAATAAATTACAACAAACCATAACATATAATAAAGTCATAATCCAACATTCTTCTCCTGCGTTTGTCCCATTTTGCCTTTGGACCACAGAGATCAATAGAGCGGGCTTTGCTGCAATACACTACTTTAGCTTCTGTTCTTGCGTTTCTCCATGGCTCTAGGAGCTGCAACTCAAATTCTTGGTTTCACTTATTTTGTACGAAATGTATACTCACATGCAAAAATATATTCGAGCCATCGGGGTATAAATTTTTATGCTAAGGGCACGAGGGAAATTGATGCATACAATTGCAGTGATATATCAACACCACAAGAACAATAAAGTACAAGATTAAGAAACAGAGACGTGTGACAAATCCTACAAGTTCTGTTATGTACCCACTAAGGTGACTAGAATATTGAGGGTAGAACAAAAGAATAGGTTGAGGATACTAACCGAGTCCTATTGCCTCTGTTCCTTTCATTATGCGGAGGCGCTTGCATGATCCAACAAACATCCTGTTTCATTTGCATTCAAATACATCCTTAGTACATATACTTCTATATTTGTACCCCCTTCCACCTGCTAACCAACTCATCTAAAAGCTTAAACTGTTACAGATGGATCAAATGCATTCAGTTAAATTTTGAATTCAACATGTTCCACATCAAAGCCTAACACGTGCACAACTTTTAGTTAAAGGGTGACAACGAGACTTAAACTTAGGTCAATTCGGTGGCTATGATACCATGTTAACTAACTCATCTAAAAATTTAAGCAATTAGAGAGGAACCAAATGCATTCATTCAAATCTTGTCTTGGACACCCCAAAAACCCGGAGAAGAAAGATGAGTTTTTTGTCGAGACTTACTCCCATGGGACATCCCCAACAAGCATCCAATCACCATCTTTGTCTTCATAAGTTGGAACAAAATCAGAACCATTCAAAAGATCCATAAGCTTGCTCTCATTCATGAAATCCATCACTCCTTGAGAATCACATTTACCTTCAGTATAATCAAGATCAGCACATCAATAGATGTATCTAGATCAAACAGCACAATCCCTATTATGTACCTAGACTCAACCCCGAAAAGGGAAGTTAATCAAACTCGTAAAACTTCATCATACTAGTCCTAAAAAACGAAGAATTATACAATACGAATACTTGAACATAACTGAAATCTCTATGCATTTAATACAGATCACATACCCATGGTAAAGGAGCTGAACATTTTGCCTAAGGCACCATAAAGATCTTGGTAGCTTTTGTACATGTTCAAATCAACTTTGCGAAGGTAAGGTGCACCATCCATGCTAACCTTTACAAAGGTGGTGGCGCCACCACCTCCCTCCTCGGAGCTGCTCTTTTGAACAGCCACAATATTCTTCCGGAACGACCTAACTGGTGGCCACCCCACAACCTGTGCCCTGGATTAATAGCCATTCAGTTCATATTAAGTTTTTGCAACCACTTGGGGGCATTTTACTTATTCGAAACAAGAATTTAAGGCAAAGAGCTCAAAAAACAGCTTAGTACTTCAGAAATTTAATGAGTCCTATTTAATCCACTCGACTGGAGAGATGAACCAAAAATAATATCGTTCGACCTGGAAGTATGAAACAAATTTACAAAGTTCATTCATCTTCGTTACTGTTAAAACTTTCAAAACTAGAACATTAAGATCAATCTGAAAGATATGATTAGTTCTAATCTATTAAGCAAAATTTAAGTGAAAAAACGAGAGATTAAAATCAGTTACTTGGGAGAGGGCTTGACTGAATCATTAGAGCAAGAAATAAGATTCTTCTCTTTCTGCAAATTTTCCCCTTTCTCAGGCTCCTTCAGAGCAAGATTGAGCTTCAAATCCACAGTTTGTGTGTACCCTCTTTTACCATTTGCATTAGTATTCTTCACCAAATCTCCATTAATAATCCCTCCTCCGCCAGGTAATCCTAAACGCAGCTCAGTTTCCTCAAACCCCAACTTTTCCTTCTTGTGTTCTTCACTTATCATAGTCATTTTGGCTTCAATTTCTGTCAAAATTCGGGTGTTTTCTTTTTTCTTTTTTGGTTCTTCTTGTCAATGGTGCAGAGACTAAAGTTTATGATGACAATAATGAGAAATTAGAAAGATGGGGAAAGAGTGTGTCGGAGCAAGATGGGGTATTAATATACGGCGAGTGTGCAATTTGTGTTTATTTAATGGGAAATGTGACACGTGGATCAATCAGTGAGCTGGATATCCAATCTTGCTGGAAATGGATATTGATATTTCCCCTGGTTGCTTTTGCTTGATTATGCTTCATTCTTCATCTTTCTTCACCATATATGAACAAAGGCAAGCTGGCTCCAGAGGTGTAAAATCGAACCGTACTGTGCTGAGTAGTCGATTGTTAAGTGGCTCATGCTATGCCACTCTTAGTCCAACACAGTCCCTTTTATAAGGTCGGCACAACACGGCCTAGGCCATGTCGAATTCGTACAATCTATATTAAAAAAAAAAAAAAATCGTGTGTACAAGTCCTTGTAAGCTACATATCCCTACAATTTGGTCGAGTTCTTGGGATAGGCTGAGCAAAACCAGTATCAGTTCGTGTTGTGCTTAGAGCGTGCACTTCTACTTAGCCTTAAATTATTTGATATTCTGAATTGTATCATAGTACGCAAAAATACAATTAAAATAGTTCAAAGAAGAGAGTTAATTGAAGTACATACGAGAGAATTTCTTCAATTCTTACTTTATGAAATTCAAGTTTACTTGGAGACAATGTGTATATTTTATGCACAACATTTTATGCTAAGAAGTGATATAATGGATCTAGACTGGGTTTTTTATTATCCAATTGGAATTTTTCCAAAGCTTCACTTTCTTGAGATTTGATTTGGCTTGCTTGTATTTGAAACAACTCACTTCTTTTCTTAAAAAGACAACATAGTCTCTTCACACACCTGAAAGTATATATAGTAAGGGTTAGTCTACATGTACATAATTTCTTGTTACATTTTTTTATATTTCTAATATAACTCGAATTACATTTTGACCAAGAAAGATTTATAAATTTTTAGAAATCATAAACAGAAATTTCTCTCAACATCAACACGGCCAATCTTTTCATCTGAGAGAGAGAGAGAGAGAGAGATTTACAAAAGATTTTTTTTATTTGAAAATGATGAGTTAAAGAAAGAAAATGAGAAATATTCTTACTTTAAGGTAATATTCTTAAAATACGATTTGAAACTCTTATCACCTTTCTCGTATTATATTCGTACTCATTTCATCTTCTTATTCGTCCATGAACAAGTGGCGCACTCAAATGTTGCGTCCCAACTCCATTCCCTAGTGTATCTGCCCCCTCCCCTAGGGATGGACATATTACCCGACGGACAGACCGACCCGACTCAACTCGAGTTGATTTCGAGGGGAAGTCAATCGGTTTTTGAGTTGGGATTTCACCCAACTCGAAAAGTCGGTTTAGTGATCGGGTTGGGTCCAAACTCGACCTAACCCGACCCATGTCTAGCCCCTACCCCTTCTCCTCTACCATCCCAGAACTCCCTCCCACCCACCTCTTTGTGTGTGAACACATGCAAAGTGATACAAAATGTGTAATAACAATATACCTTTATTGAATCGCTCTAATAGAGAGAGGAGTACAATCACAATAAGTCCTCGTCAAATAATCGTCTCTCGTAATTTGAGAATACTTTTACTCGAAACAACTCCATGCATTGCTCATAATCCTTAACAATTCAAATAGCACAAATTATGGTAAGTGGTAATAAGAAAATGCTATGTTTGGCATGTAAAATATTGTATTGTTTGCCTACAATTGAACTATGAAAAACTTGCACTTGTGATTTCTAATATATAGTCCCCGTAAAAAGTTGCTCTCAACGTACTCAATGTCAAAACTCATTATATTCCTCAATAAAAAGAAATCTCAACTAGAGTAGATCCAAACTTTAATGTTTAAGCTTGTGAACAAGTTGAGTCCATGCATGTCCTAATTCCTTGCATTTTCTTATATTCATATCGACTAACCTTAAAATATAAGAATAATTGGTAAATAAAATCTATTTATATGCCATAGATGCCTAGAAAACTTAAAATGCATGTTAGTCTGAAAATGGATGGATTGAATGGGAACCAAAAATTAAGGGCTATGTCATGTGCTAAGATTCATTTGGGGGACCCTATGATATTAGTGGGCTGTTGGATGGATGTCAAACCTCCTCTTTTATTCCATGTGCGCCGCTGCGTTAATACTAGTCTCTGTTGCCATGCACTTGCATGCCATGGGTATCTCTCAAATTTTGTATTTGTTGGGAATTGAAGTTTCATTCAAAAGGTAAAATAAGTAGATATTTATCGAGTATTGTCATGTAAGTTGATGTTTAGTGCTAGCGTATTTCACTGTTTCATTATTTAATGAAGTTAAGATGCAATATGATCGGCTCTTATCAGGAGTGGTGTTATGTAGAATTATTCTTATATATCCCATAAGCTATTGACGTAGATTTTTCTTTGCACTTTTATAACAATTTCTCCATCAAAAGAAGTACCACGTCGTCTTGACTCTTCTTAAGTGATAATCTATCCAACCCTTTCCTAAAACCAGGAAACACGCTCCATCATTGCTCAACTCTTGCACTGTGTAAGGGGCCATTGATATACACGGGTGGAACTGCCTTCAAATGTTTGACTGTCGGACTCGTTTGGCATGACTTTTGAGAAATACAAAAGTTGATTTTAAACCTCCTTGATTAATTTTATATATAAAGGCGTTTCTTCTAATTAGTCAATATGGCTTCCTTTAAAAGCTCCACCTCCTTCGAGAGAGAGAGCTTTTCTAAAAAATTGTTTTTAAACGCTAATTAATGTAGATTTCTCGGAAAGCTCTTCTAAAAGAAATAAAATCAGAAGCCCTACCACATGAATACTTAATAAAATAGAAAAATGATTAAAATTTATGGCAGTGTTATTATACCCATTAAAATATATATTTAATATAAATCAATTATTTAGATAAATAAGTGGTCAGGCAATATGATTGGTCAATGATCATCTAGCAGAATAGTTAATTATTATTTTATCTATTTATTGGACGGTTGTTCAGAAAAAATAATTGTTTTACAGTGAAAATGGCGGAAGACAAATAATTAAAGAACTTAAGTGATTAATATTTTATAAACATATTATTAGAATGCTATTATAATTAATTTACATGCTATTCATAGTCGTTCACTGTGGCAGTCGTCCTACGTGGCACATACATGTCAAGTAGTTATTTGATGCATTAATATGGTGATTTTTTTACCATATCAATGCATCAAACACACATTTGACATGTGTGTGCCACATAAAGCGACTGCCGCAGTGAGCGACTGCAAATAGCATTATTCTTTTCAGAACTATGTGCAAGAATTAAGTTGAAAGCACAACAACTAATTTTAAGCATTAATCTTAAGATCAATGTTCCGAAACTTTTTACATAGTTCATGAATGAACTAGTCGAGCTTTGAGATCGATGAAAGACGTTAAAACTAGACAAAAGAGCGAGTTTGCAAAATGCACGACTCTATCTTTACAGCTAATTGTTTAAAACTTTTATTTATTCAAAACAGAAGAAGAAAAATTCAATTTAAATAATATATAGACGAGCAATAATGTAAAGCTTTTAAATTTATGTTTTTGAATATATAATTTTCTCTCAAACATATTTTTAATTAATATTCATGTTTAGTAATAATCGAACGGTTGACCCAAGCATGCGTAGGTCGAATAGATGGCCTCATGGTCGAAGTCAATGGTTTAAGAATATAAACAAAATGTGAAATAGTTTTAGCCCCTGTTTGGCCCCCATTATTTTGCATTTTTTATGGTTAAAAATTTTTGGAATAGTGATTGATGGGAGAATGTATGGTGGAAAAATAATGAAAAGTTTTAAATTTGTATGTAATATTATTTTATTTGGGGCTTGTTTGGTAATACTAAAAATCCAATTAAAATTGAAAATATAGCCGTTATCGGATCTCACCCGTCTAATAAAAGTCAACAATAACGGCTAGTTTTTCAATTTTAATCCGATTTTAATCTCTACCAAACACACTCTTGATGAATACGTAATTGTAATGAAGATAGAGAAATTTAATGTAATGTAATGTAATTTAATTTAATTTAATGGGGGCCAAACAGGGGCTTAGTGACCTTAACTTCAAAGTAATTGCTAAAAACATAAAATATTTGCATGCTTTATGTCTATTTAAAACATTGTTTTTTTTTTTTTTTTGCCCTTTTTCGAGTTGAAACAAACAAAAGGTAGGTTTATAGTGCCTAAGTCGTAGATGCCTTTACAACCTTTTTTCTTATTAGTTCAAGAATCATAAAGTTTCCTCTCAATTGCATTTAGACAAAGTTTGTCGAATGCACTGATTGCTTGTTGAAAAGAAATCGTACTGTCATTATTGATAAAATTGACAGAAACTATAGACATTATTATGTGTTCATTCATAAGGACTACTCATTTTTTATAGACAAACTGAAGAATATATATTCTCATATGTTTTTATTTTCCTTTTCATCATAAAATTGTCATCCTAACTGTTTAATTTTTTTTCCCTAAAACCCTTTTAGCATTGGATACCAAAACCCATGTCCCACCTCTCTATTAGGGACTAGAGTCAATGCCTACAATAGGATACAAGGGAAGGGCCCATCTTCCTCATGCTGGCCCAATTAATTAAACTATTGTTTCATATTAGAAATATACAAAGTATAATTGATTTACCAAACTCCACTTTGATACCCTACCCCAGTTGAAAGGAACAATATTGTATAAAGATTAAAAGAGAAAAAAATTTAAAACCATCTTATTAAATATTCTCACTTTTGAAACGGAACCCTTTAATTGAGTCTTCAATATGAATTATATAAGCTAAAGACAGATTTGTTACCTATCGAATATTAGAATCCCTGACGATCACCGCGACTCGCTTTTCAGGCATGCAGGTACTGAGAATCCTTTCACTACCAACATCGTCTGTCTGTGTCTTGTTGAAACATATTTTGTCCAAATTGATGCGCGATGGAAAGAGGTTATGCTGGCATGTTTCGTGTACCACTATATTGTTTACTGCAATTTAAATATATCTTATTAAACACGTCATAAATGAGATAATTAAAGTTGGAAATTTTTGGAATGAGCGTGGTAAGATCCAAACTAAGATGTGAGCAAGGGAACAAGAGGGAAACTGAGTAGGGTTCCATTTTAAGTAATGGACCATGATTGGACTCTAAAAGTCCAAGTCCAAACTGAATTCCACGTGTAATAGGCCCACATTCCACAATCAACATTTAATTCCTCACACGTGTTTGTGTGTCACTTGTGTCTCTGGCATGGAATTATCCTCTCTTTTTTTCCCCCAATTTTCCTCTCTCCCTTTCGTTCGGATTGAAGCTCAAATTTATTTTTTTACTCTTCAACCACAACGGTTAGTTATGTTACAACAAATTCTTTTTATAGATTTTGAGGTTTAAATACATGTATCTTCCATGGACACATTATTTAAAGCTATATTACCCATGACGTCGTATATGCCCCCCTCCCCTCCCCACACGTGAGAATTGTAAATGAATTGGGGGGTCGAGAAAAACAATAAAAGTTGAAAAGAGGATAACATTTTATTTATTTATTTATTGGGCGCGAATGTTTTTAAAACTATATATTTGATCTTACACTTGACACGTGTGACATTTTAATCGACTTTTTGTATAGATTTGAAAAAGACTCCATAAATAAGTTTCAAAAGCCTGATCCAATCAACTGGACAAATGGGTCAGATTGAGCCAACTGGTAATTTCTAGAACCTACTAGACTAATTCATTAATTTGAGTTGAGCTCAAAATTTAAAAGAAAAAGCACATAAATTTCGATTTTGTAAAACAAAAAATCCCAATTTTTCAAACCAGTTTAGTAGCGACCTGGTCGAGCAGAGAAAATGTTCAATGTAGAAATGTCATTGGTGGAGGAAATTATAGACCTAGTCGAGTTGGCCAAGCTTGACCCAATTTTTTCAGTAGTACATAACCTACACTAAGTAAACAATTTCTCTCCGAGACACAAATGATAGTTTAAACACTGATAGAAAAAATAGACAAGGAAATCTTGACTTATCGAATACATTAAGACACTTGAAGAAGAAGAAGAGTGATTTTTAACTCTTTTAAAAATCATTATAAATTGGCAATACGAGACAAATTCTTTTTACATTTCATAGATAATTGTTGATATTATCAATAACTTATTGAAAATAAATAATATTTATTAATTAACAATTTTAAAGAAAGTAATTTTTTTTAAAGATAATATATAATTATACAATTTACATTTATTATTGAATACACACACACGCGCGCATTTATTTTTTATTGTTAGATTTTAATGTTTCTCTATAATGATGAAATTATATTGAATTTTATGCTTTAACATATAAAAAAATACCATATATATATATATGATCTAATGAGCACCGGTGCTCATCTTATCCTAAGCACCGATGAGTTGGCACATTAATTCATTGGTGGATTGGAACTCTTGACAAGTAATAGAAATCAGTGAGTTTCGAGTTTATCGTTCTTGCGA
>CAIGRM010134705.1:0-10899 GCA_903798335.1 Fraxinus albicans | reverse complement strand
GAACATACCTTTCAGGCGTCGGCGGAAGAGGCAGTGGCAGAGTACGAGATGAAGGATTGACTCAACGAGAAGAAGTGAATCTTCTAGACCATCTAGAGGAAGAAGAGAGCGAGGGGGCCGAGGGTTGGAAGAGAGAACTCGAGGTGGAGGGTTTATTGCGTGAATCAATGAACGAGAGAATTAGGGCAATTTTATCCTCCTCCAAACGACGTCGTGTTGGTTGACGAAAAAAATCTACAATGCCGACAAACTGCCTCTTTTATATGTAGTAGGATGTATATACATCCCAATGGTAGAAGAAAGCCAAAATTTCCCGACCACAAGTGATGAACACAATAGCACCATCCATATCTTTGATGCCAATAAAACATAATTTTAACTTTTCATGTCCATCGAGAAAAATACAAAGCGTACAATATGATTTGGAACGAATGTAATAAAAAACACATGTAACGTGCAATACTCTTCATGCAACATTTGCATCACATCATTATTGGAGAAAAATGAATGATTTGTGTATAAGTTTCATAATTACCACAATAAAATAATAAATATATAATCAACAATAAAATAATAGAAGTTCAAAAACTAAGCCTTAGAAAGTCATATCAAGGACGTCATCCTAAAGTCGTGTGTCCTCCCTTTCATGCATGTAGTTTATGCACTACCGAGAAAATAAATTGTTTGAGCCAAAGCTAATGTTTGAACCAGATGATTTTTGTTTTTCGTGGTACAAAAATTATCAACAAAGTGAATATCAAATCTTTCTTTATTAGATAGTCAACACTCAGCATATTACTTTGCAATCAAGGCATATAATATACCCAAGACATCTTCTTTGTTTGTCCGATTTTTGTTCTGAAAGCAATATCTCCTATATCTTGAATTTTGTAGGACATATCTAATTATCACCTGTCAATGGTTAACTTCTAAAAGTTATGAAAATAAATTCTTGTTTCCAATCATATTTCTGCTGGCTTCACTATTCAAATACCAAATATTACCAATACTTCCATAGGAAGCATTTAGCCCTTGTTTGACTACCATTATTTCAAAACTCCTTTTTCTACATATTCATTTTCAACCACACATTCACACAATAAAATATTCTGCACGTAAATCCAAAACTTTTTTTACTTTTTAATCACATATTCTCCAAAAAATTACTATTCATAACTTCATTATACCCAAATAATGGTTGTCAAAAAGGGCCTTAATAAAGTTGTATATATCCTCGTATACACAGTCGACTTCACGTTTTTTTTTTGGGATATTTTATCCAGCAATCATTCATTTGTGACTTGTGGCATTGAAAACATTCAATATGGGCCTCATTACTTTTTTTATGACGAGTTATTCCCTCTTCCTCATTGAGAATAGTGAAAGGAGTGTTTCTTCTCTACTTCTTTTGACTCTCATTTCCTTTGTCTTGTCCATGTTGATCGTAAAAATATCTTCCACCTCATCTTCCTTGTCCACGACCTCCCGTAAATGTGACCGAGACTTTAAAGTTTGATCACGAGAAGAAGCAATTTAAGGACTTCTTTGATTAATAATTCTAATTTCATGAGCCTCCAATCTTCCTTGCAAGCTCTCTAAAGACATTGATGAAAGATCTTGTGATTCTTCAATAGTCACCAACACAAGAATCATGATGAAATTCACTTGGTAGGCTTCGCATAATTTTTTCGAGAGTCTTTTAGGTCTCCATAATTTCTCCATTTGATACCATCTAATTCACTATAGAATTAACTCTCATAAAATACTATTAAGTTTTTTCATTGTCTTTCATCTCCAACTTCTTAAATTTCACCCTCAAGGATTGCAAATGAACCTTCTTCACTTGATCTCGATAGGAATAAGTTGTCCCAAGAATTTTCCACGCCTCTTGGGATCTTTTTGCCTTGGTTATCCTCTTATAAACTGCAATTTCAATTGCTTGATATATTTGGAAAAGTGTTTTTCTGTCTTTTTGTTTCTTTTTTCAAGAAGTTTCTTTGTGCTTCTGACAATTGGTTTTCACTTTTAGGTGATTGTATTCCTTCTACAACACTCCATAAGTCTTGAGATTCAAGACATAACTTCATTAGAGAACTCTAATAATCAAACTTTTCTCCATTAAAACAAGGCATAAGGGAAACAAGATCGTTGCTGGACATTTTTTTTTGTTCCGATAATAGTTTGAAGTCAACATAATTTGGATAATTTGGAGAGATATAATCTAAAAAATCACTTCTTATGTGCCTTAAAAAATACAAAAACATGTGGTCCTAAGTATGCATATCAAAATTCCATAGGAACCAACACAACATTTAATGCACTTGACTAGATTCAAACTATGGAACTCTATAAGACACTTGACTAAATTCAAATGCATAAATAGAATGTTATAAGACACCCGACTAGATTCAAATACATGAATAGAATGTTATAAAACACTTGACTAGATTCAAATACATAAATTATTCTAGAAAATATGATGGCCAAATCGATTTATTCCAACAATTAATTCACACTTGAAGTTTTGAATGTAAATCAATTAAGAAATTTTTGTTTTCTTTAGATTCGAAGAAAGTTTACGAAATTTACGAACGAAGTGATGAGGGACCTACATTAGATTTATTTAACTTGGACTTAATTGCTAACGTATGGGCCGACATCAGATTGATTTTCATTTGTTGCTTGAATTGGAATTAGTGGATAATTAGCTCATTGTGCAATTAGATTGTCGTGGAATATGAAACCTTGGTAATTGCTAATGTATGGGTTCGACGTTGTTGCTTACTTTTCTATATTCCAAATAGATTTATATGCTTTCTGTTGGGTTTTGATACCCAATAAATCCCGAGCAATGATGTTAAACGGTTTAGAATATATTTCATAGGTCTCGGCCAATGAGTGAAATAATTATCAATACAATTAATTTATGTGCTTGACCCGAAAGTAACGTGGGCTACTAGTAGCAACTTAATTTGTTAATGTTGTCTTGGCCTAAATTCACTTATAGGATGGCTTTCTTGTGTCTTGGTCATTACCTTGTGTCTTGGCCCAATTGATGATATAACCTAAACTATATATATCCACCCCGTACCATTGCAAACATATGTGTGGAACGTTATTGCTGCTCCTTCCTTTGAGAGATACTGGCTACATTTTTTTGCTTTGTGCTTCCTTTGCAGTGTGTTCTTGTCTATCCTTTCTCCTAGCCATCGTGGCTATTGTGTGGCTGCAATAACCCCTTACATGTGTCCTTAGTGGGCAAACCGAATAGAAATTGGATTGGGTGTGGGTTGTGGTTTGAGTTTGGCGATTTTGTGGTGTTAATTTCGGTATATATATGATATACTGGGCCCGGAATCCTTTGGTGATCGATTATTCTCTCAACATTTTAGTATCAAAGCCTTAGGTAGGTGAGAATCTGTGAATTTTTAGGTGAAAATCGGCCTGGAAAATAACAGAAAACGTAGTAGAAAATTGATTCCAGAAACTGTCCAATTGAAAATCAAGGCATTCGGATCTGTTTTGCTACTTTCTGGCCAAACCACTTATCTATTGGAAGAATGGAGATCACCAGAGTGTTCAGCAGATCGAGGCGCACTTGGGTGGGTGGCGCGTGATCGGTTGCGGGTGGCGAGTGGAACTCCAACGACCGCGCGTGAGGGCGCATTAGGGACTCTTCAGTGACGGTTTCTTTAGACAGTTTCTTCCAGATGACGAGACGGACCTTGTGGAGGTTTAGTTCTTAGTTTTGAATGCTATGGTGAAATCTGGACGATTTTGCTCCTGCGCGTTTGTGATTTAGTTTGGTGTTTTATTGATTGCTATAGTTGATGGAGACTTTAGGGCGAATAGTGGTGGCCCTAAAGTGGTAAATTCGCATCTCTCGTTATTTACGGACTCAGATTGGTGCGCTCTGATATATTAGCTAATCTCAATTTAAATTTCAGCATAACACGTCATCGTGTGGGGTGACATTAGGATTGAGGTTACCATGTGGGGCAACATTGCTTGTGCTAGAAATTTAGGAATTATTTGCTCTGTTTGAAGTTTTTTTTTATCGCAAGTTGGTAATTGCTTTTGTGCTTTAACTATTGTGTAGTCACTGTGTGAGACTGCATTGCGTGAAAATTTGAATTTTTTGTTGACATAACTTCGTGTTGTATTGATTATTCTATTAGAACACTCAAACTTATCCGTTTGAATATTCCCCTAATTTAAGATCTTGAGTTTCACGAAACCCTAGGAATCTAGAACGGTGTATACTGCAGCCTTAGGATTACTTTGCGTGACCTATTTGTGCACTTTGGTTGTTCTGTTTTTTCTTTTTTTTAAATGTCTTCACATTTCAAAGTTGGAATTTTCAATGGGAAAGATGATTTTTCAATTTAGTAACAAAAGATGAAAGAGATTTTGGTTCAACCAAAAAATTCAAAAGCGATAGATGGAAATTTTTTTGTATATTTGACAAAAGCACAAAAAGAAGAATATGATGAACTTACTTACACTTCAATTATTTTACACCTATCTGAAAATATTTTGAGAAAAGTTGGAAAACTTGATTTTACAAAAGAACTTTGACAAAAGTTGGAGGACTTATATTTGCTTAAGACTACTCCTAATAAGTTGTATTTACTTGAAAGATTTTTCAGTTTTAAAATGGATCCTTCAAAGGATCTTGATGACAATTTGGGTATTTTCAACAAACTTGTTCAAGATATCGTTAACTGTGATGAAAATGTGTCTGATACGTATAAGACCATTATTTTGCTAAATTTTATGGATGATTCGTATAGAGAGGTTAAGAATGCAATTAAGTATGGTAGGGATACCTTAACACCCGAGATTGTCATAGATTCCCTTAGGAGTAAGGAGATAGAGATTAAGGTTGAAAAAGATTATAAGAGAAGTTGTGAGTTACATATGATGAGGAGTAGGATGAAGTTTAAGCAAATAAATTTGTGTAGAGCTCAAGACAATGGTCACTCGAGTAGTGACTCGAGTGATGAGGGTGGAAAGAAGAAGGGCAAGGGATGGGATAAGTTTAGCGGTAAACGGTGTTACAATTGTGGTAAAGTTGGGCACTTTATTAGGGACTGTCCCAAGAAAAAGGATAAGCAAAAGGGTAAGATGAGAGGTGAGGCGAATGTGACTATATGGTCGAGTGATGACCCTAGCGATGTTTATTGAGAGTAAATCTAGATACAGCACGTGCATCCGTGTGTAATCCTTTCGCATGTGTGTAATTGCTTGATTATGTTGCATGGTTATACGTGCATTTCAATGTGTGATATTTTTGAGTGCAATTTAATTACTTGGTGTAATTGTTTGTATGCATAGTGGGTTAAAATGCATTAGCTGTGTGTTGTATGTTTATTGATGAGATGAAGTATAGATGCTTAGGGGTACGTTAATGGTTTGTACCAGGGATGTGGAGTGTGACATTTGGATCACTAGTGGAGAGGTGATTAAATGTTGGAATCCTTTATCTGTGAAGAGACCCTGATCAGGTGGAGTGTAAGAGAGGCACTTCTATCACTTCTGTTAGGTGACCCATTTTCCACTTAGGTTGGGAGAATTGATGTGATGATAAAGGATTATCCCAAGGACTTAGAATCTATAGAGGTTTCCCAGTTAGACATAGGTTGAGTGATCTGTTTAGTGAGCATGGTGGGCGGTGAGAGGAGATATGTGTTCTCGAGATTTGAGCAACACCAAATGAGATGGGATAAGTGAGGTGATATCTTTTCATAGGGTCATTTATGCATTTGTTGCATATGTGTGTTGACCGTTTGATTGATTGACTTTGTGTTAATCTATTCTTCAGTGTTAACGTATTTTGGAAAAGATCTGTGAATTATCCTTTGTTATATCTTCATTGCATGATTATTTGCTATTATTATTTGCTTCAACTTGGGTGTTTTTTGACCTTAGCCCCGGTAAGTATATGGAGCGGGTATGGTATGTGTTTCGGGTCTGAAACATGAAGTGATGTATGTGATTCCAATTTTATTGGTTGCCTTGATTATGCAAGTATAAACTTTGTATTTTGGTTGCTTGCAGATTGATTGGGTATCAAATTGGAGATTTGTTGGGTTTTGATACCCAATAAATCTCGAACAATGATATTAAACAGTTGAGAATATATTTCATAGGTCTCGGCCGATGAGTGAAATAATTATCAATACAATCAATTTATGTGTTCGACCCAAAAGAAACGTGGGCTACTAGTAGCAACTTANGTGAAATAATTATCAATACAATCAATTTATGTGTTCGACCCAAAAGAAACGTGGGCTACTAGTAGCAACTTAATTTGTTAATGTTGCCTTGGCCCAAATTCACTTATAGGATGGCTTTCTTGTGTCTTGGCCCATTACCTTGTGTCTCGGCCCAATTGATGATATAACCTAAACTATATATATCCACTTCATACCATTGCAAACATATGTGTGGAACGTTATTGCTGCTCCTTTCTGTGAGAGATACTGGCTGCGTTGTTTTTGCTTTGTGCTTCCTTTGCAGTGTGTTCTTGTCTATCCTTTCTCCTAGCCTTCGTGGCTATTGTGTGGCTGCAATAACCCCTTACCTGTGTCCTTAGTGGGCAAACCGAATAGAAATTGGATTGGTGTGGGTTGTGGTTTGAGTTTGGCGATTTTGTGGTGTTAATTTCGGTATATATATGATATACTGGGCCCGGAATCCTTTGGTGATCGATAATTCTCTCCACAATTCCAAGTATTTAAAATTTGATAACACAAGAACTTAAATATTTATCGTGTGAAATATTGGAATATACTTTGCTTTCTTCTCTAGTTTGGAACATATGTAGCTGTCTTCCCAAGTATGGAACATACGTTGCTGTCTTCCCAAGTATGGAACATATGTTGCTCTCTTCCCAAGTTTGGGACATCTTGTGTAATATATATATATGGTGAGAAAGAGGTTGATTGGTGAAAGATTAGTAGTATCTGAGATGGCAAAGAATAAAGGCACTACATGCTCCAAGGTGCAATCGCGTGAAATGTTACCTGTTCCAATTCTTGAGAAAGGAGTTTTTCGTTTTGATTGTTCTGTGCATGATAGAAATAATGCATCACCGAGCATTTCTTTCAAAAATCCAAAATGCAGGGATACACCAATTACGAACTGTCATGTAAATCCAACCTACACTCCGACATTTGAATGTGTTATGGGAGAACAAAGAGTAAATATTGAGGTAATATTATTTATCATCGAGTTTTCAGCATTTTACATACTTGGATGTTGTTAAAACATTATTCAATTTTGATTCCATTGTCTTTATAAGTTTAGATATCTTAATATACTGGATCAAACTTTTCTGTGTTTTAGTTGCCATCTGGTACCTCTTTTTATGGAACTGGAGAAGTAAGTGGGCAGCTGGAGCGAACCGGAAAGATAGTAAACTACTTAATCCAGCTTTTTTGTCACTATGTATAGTTTTATACTGTGCTTGAAGTACTATCTATTTTTACTATAAACAGATTTTTACTTGGAATACTGACGCATACAACTATGGAGTGCATACAACTCCCTTGTATCAATCCCATCCTTGGATTCTAGCGGTTCTCCCTGATGGAACAGCATTAGGGGTTCTTGCAGATACTACGAGACGATGTGAGGTACTTATGATTTATTGGTTATTTTGTGAGATTAATTGTTAGACAAAATAGTTTTTTAAAATTCAGGTTGTTGCTTGAGCAGATTGACTTGACGAAGGAATCAAATATAAAGATCATTTCTCCATCATCATATCCTTTGATCACATTTGGTCCATTTTCTTCACCAGCAGATGTTCTTATGTCTTTCTCCCGTGCTGTTGGTAATTACGGATCATCGCACTTTTCATTTTTCGGTCGTTCTAAATATTTTTTATGTCTCTACTTAGGGGTATTTGGGACCTTATAGAGAATAATCTTACTGATCACTCGGGGTATCATACATAATGTTTCTTTTTCTGCTTCCTTTGCAACTGAAATTCACACACTGTCCGACTTTCATGTGTTGTTACATAATTTTAAACCAAGACTACGCTTTTGCTAGTGCTCTAATCTTCTTGTAATCTTCCCCTTCCGACTACCCACAAGTTGAGTTGCAGGTAAAAATATAAAATAATGTTGCATTTTTACTTTCCATGTAATTTGAATTATACAAACTGTCTAATGTTTCAAAACGCGATCCACGATCAAATTTGTCTTTCGCACACACTATTGTTGTTTTGCTCTGTCTACGTACCTTCCCTGCTGCTTTAATTTGATCGAGGAATCTTGCTACCAGGTACTGCTTTTATGCCACCCAAATGGTCACTGGGCTATCAGCAATCTCGTTGGAGCTATGATTCTGATGCACGAGTTCGTGAGGTTGACAATATATAGTATCTAGATTTCTTATTTGCACATACACCTTCTTTCTCGATCATTTAGTTTTTCTTTCCGTGTTTGATTATGTTAGTTTTCTTGGTCTCAAACTTGTGGTCCTCTTTAAATGCTATGAACTTTCTTATGAAACACGAACAATGTGAACTTGGAATTTTGTTATGGGAAGCTCATATTGTTATTACTTTTGTTAAATTTCAGCTAGTTTCTTCGAGCATGTTTACATTTAACGTTAAGCTCGTTTTTCACTTGCCCAATGCAGATTGCAAGAACATTTCGTGAAAAAAAAATACCTTGTGATGTCATATGGATGGACATAGATTACATGGATGGTTTTCGATGTTTCACATTTGACAAGGCATGTTCCATCTACTTAAAAGTTGGTTTGTTCTAGAGATGAATTATAAAACATACTTTTGTTGTTTATATGTATCTTAGGACCGGTTCTCGGATCCGAAGTCTCTTGTAGACTATCTTCATCAAAATGGTTTCAAAGCAAACTGGATGCTTGACCCAGGAATCAAACATGAAGAGGGTTATTTTGTCTACGACAGTGGTTCTAAAAGAGATATCTGGGTTCAAACTGCTTCCCAGAAGCCGTTTGTAGGTACATATAATACCTCTATCCTTCCTCACCCTTCCTGCACAAAACTGAAAAGAAACAAAAAAAAAATGGAAGGAAGAAGAAAATTGGAAAAACGTGTGAAATCATTGCAAGGAAATTTTTTGTTTGTTCGAACTTCGACTTCTTTCTTGTCAGTCATTAATATTATTTGCTTCTATCTATAGGGGAGGTGTGGCCTGGGCCTTGTGTATTTCCCGACTTCACAATGTCAGAAGCCCGTTCATGGTGGGGTAGTCTTGTCAAGGACTTCGCTACTAATGGTGTGGATGGTTTATGGAATGATATGAATGAACCGGCTCTTTTAAAGGTGAAGTTCAAACCTTGTTAGAAGTGAATTTCTTTCCTGGTTTTGTGTAACATATTTTGTTGCAGACTGCAACGAAGACAATGCCTGAGAGCAATATTCATAGGGGAGATCTAGACTATGGTGGCAAACAGAATCATTCACACTATCACAATGTACTGCTTTGCCCTGGACTCTTCTTTAAGTACTTCAACTTTCCTCATGAAATTGATAAGTGTAGCTTAAGCTTTTTAGTTTGCTTTGTACGATAAAATGAAAAATAATCTACTAATTAATGATTTTCTTTCACATCATGTATAATATATGAATTTTCATTACTGATATCAGTTTCTTATTTCAGGTTTATGGTATGCTGATGGCAAGATCAACATATGAAGGCATGAAACTAGCTAATGAACAAAAACGTCCATTTGTCCTTACTCGAGCTGGGTTTGTGGGTAGCCAAAGGTATGGACGATGCACCTGTCCTCTATTGGCGTCTACTTGGCAGGATCTTCATATGAGTATCCCTATGGTTCTTAATCTGGTAAGTGGAAGATATTGCGAAATATGTCTTCAGAAACCATAAAGGAGGCATGTTTTCAATGTTTCACTGTTCCAGACTCAACTTTTTTCTTTTGGTGTCATTAATAGTTATACCTTGGGTTCATTTACCTCTAACAGTACATCACCAAACCTAATAATGGACTATTTTTATGGAATTCTTATCTTTAGCTCACATAGTATTAATTCTCCATCATATGGACCTTTGTGTTTACCCTCAATGATGAGAGCTAATAGATATATATAACAAATATCGCTTTAAAAAGCTTTGGAATGCCAAAATGAGTAAGAAATGCACCTCAGATAATATTCACATAGCTAAGGGATGTGAAAGAACAAATTAACATCAACGCTAATTAAAAGATGAGATAATTTACAGCTTTGGAGGAATTTACGTGGTTCATTTCAGCTTCCCCTTGCGGTACTTGTATGCTATCGGTCATTGAGGAATACTTGTGCTGTTAATGGTTGCAAGAGACCAAATTGTAGGAGGAGATCACCTGAGGGAGATCGCGGATATCCCTTATAGACACAGTATGTTAGATTTGTTGCTTGTGTTGTTTATCAACGTCATTTTTTTCATGCCTTGAGCCTTTTGAACAATAGGCTCTGCAAATGACAAGCCTCACTAGGGACTTGAAAGCATATGCTAATACTTGTGTGCATACACGTGTGAGCATGAATTTCTGTGCAGAAGTGTGTTTAGAATCTACAATCATAAATATTTGCTTTTATTTAAGTATTACTTTAATGGAAGAGGGAGATAAAAAGCGACTCTGGTACTTATCCTTTCTTCTTATGATATAATGACATTTGTATTTTATTTTTCAACTTTTATCGTCACAGATGCTTGGGAGAGTAGCCTTACTGAATCTTTCATTGAATTAAAAAAAAATGCTGCCACTGTTGGATAATTTCAACATATATGGGGCCACACGTTGTATATTGAAATGTGTGGTGCTATTATTTAAATGATATTAGTCAATTAAAGTGATCCGATAAAGATGTATTATGACTAATGGGTATTAGATTTC
>CAIGRM010134694.1:0-11007 GCA_903798335.1 Fraxinus albicans | reverse complement strand
CCGAATGGGTTGGTAGGGCGGGGTTCGCCGCCCCTTCTCTAGTCACAGGGAGGGGAGGGGATGCCTTGCCCAGATTCGCCCTGTGAAGAACCAAAAAAAAAACTTTTTTGAACATTATTTGTTAGGGACATTTTTTGTTTTGAGTGTTTGCTTTGGATATTAATATAGTTAGTTTGAGTATTATTTATTTTGAATTTTAAAATTTTGAATTTATATTTTAACTGAAAATTATAGGGGGGCAGGAAATGGGGCGGGGGTGCCCTGCCCCGTTGCCATCTTTAATTGAACGTAATATTTTTGTTATAATAAATCCTACCGAGATCTTTGATAAAGTCTATTTTGAATTATATAATCTTCTAATGTTTCTTGTTAAAGTTTGTCATCGCATCGTTTTTCGTTTCAATAAAAAGTTTAAATTTGTTAAAAGATCAAGTGATTCTCATATAACTTGCTCTATGAGAAGTATTCAATTCTATTAATACTTTTTTTTCAAGAAAAGGATGAGCAAAATATTGTATCAAGTGTACCAATTTTATACCAATATCAAGCGTTGCCAATTTTATGTCAACTTCAAATTAATATCTTGACATGAGTTAAAATATGACTATGTCCAAGATTACATCTCGAGTTGAGAGAAAAACTGGCCTAATTTAAAAGCAACTAGAAAGTGGGTTCCTCATTAGTAAGAACTACGTAATTTGATACGATCGCGTAAGACGTTGTCAGACGACCAAAAATATAGTATTACATTATTTAATTTCGTACCCGGGAACAAATGAGACTCCGTGGCCCAATGGATAAGGCGCTGGTCTACGGAACCAGAGATTCTGGGTTCGATCCCCAGCGGAGTCGTCATTTTTAATGTTCTTTTTTACTGTTCAACCTTTTTTTCTTTCGGCCCCCCTTTTGCCGGGCTTCAAATTTGTCGGTCAAATATCCGGCCCGCCCAATTTTCTACAAACCAAACCAGAATATCCGAGCTCAGTTATTGGCGGGAAATTCTGCTAAAAGCCTAAAACACCCAATTTCCATTTTTCAGAATCTTCAATTCCTTAGGTCCTTTCTCTTTCTTACACTCTCTCTCACTCTCACTACACACACAAGCATAAGCATGCTGATTTTATGAATTGCATAAAATTTTTGAAAGAATATATAAGTCGAGAACACAAAATACTTATTCGTTTCCTCAATTCATTGCGATAGTCTTTGGATCAAATTTCTGACAGAAAAAGTAAAGGAAGGATGCCAAATATAAGAGTATGCGCATTATTCAGGCCGTTGAATGCAAAGGAAGTTTCCGATCATGGTGATACTGTTTGCATTCGCGCTGTCGATTCTGATTCTTTCTTATTGAAGGTTGAAAATACATTTAATTTATGGCTTATCTTGTTACGTGTATATGTATTTAGTTATAGGAGTATGATTTATCGGTTTTTGAATTTTCATTTCAGAAAATTAAATCTAGATATATATTTGAATGCTGAGGGTCATATGAATGCAAACGTACTTACTCTGACAAACAGCATGCAAGTGTGCTTTGCGCTAAATAAAAATTAGAAAATATAAGTTTTTATTTGGATAATACATGTCTATGTGTCTGTGAATTTGGATAATATATTTGGTAGGATGACAAAGAAGAAGAGTTTGAGTTCCATTTCGATAGAGTTTTCTATCAAAGATCAGAGCAGGCTAAGATATATGAATTCCTTGCTCTGCCTGTTGTCAAAGGTAGTATTGAATTTTAATCTGTGCATTGTCTTTTCACAAACTAGAATATTGTTTGTTTTTCACTTCATCCCCCCCTTATAAATGTTGGATTGGACCATATAGGTGCTGTTGAGGGTGTAAATGGGGCAATTGTTACATATGGTCAGGTATAGCTCCTGTTTTGTCTGGAAACTTTTAACAATCATTTGACTGAATCAGCAGTGTGCATTTTTTTTGTTTTTTAATGAAATAATAGATCGATGAATCATCAATTTGTGAGATTTTGCACTTAAACATGCAACTGATCCCCTATCCACGACGTCAAATTTTGAAGGCACTACACCAAGAAAACACTAAAATAGATTTTCTTAGAGTTTTCAATTTTTGCAAAATTAGTTGTGTTGGGTGATCACTTGTTCCCTTACAGAAGTATTCTCATACATTTTAACTATTAACATAAGATCCATAATTTGTGAGGGTGCTGCTGGAAGCCTTAACAGTGGTTGATTTATTTTGAGAAAAAAACTCTTTTAGTACTGCGCTTTAGTCTCTGCTTGCTGCCCAACATTAGGCATTATTTATACATTTACTGAAGCTATCTTACTTTTCTTTGAATAGAAAATCAGGTTACCAACATGCTCAGGTGTTAAGATTAAATGCATGTGCAGATCTATACTCTTGTTTACTATAATTGACTTGTCAAGGCTTCTAGATCATCTAGCAATTTTTTTTTTTTCATTTTTGATACTATTGTATATATTTTGCCAGACAGGAGCAGGGAAGACTTACAGCATGGAGGTAATGTGATGTTCATGAATATATAATTCCAGTATGCCTATAAAATGCTCATTCAGCCATCTCGGTTTAGGGACCAAGCATTATGGATTGTGATGAAAATAAGAAAGGGTTACTACCTAGAGTAGTAGATGACCTTTTCAGTGCTATTAGACTTTCAGAAGAGACGACCAAGTATACAATCAACCTATCAATGGTATGAGGCCTATTATGACTATATATTTGATACTTCACGTTTTGTGTTCTTATTACTGATAAAATTCTCACTATTCTTTATCTGAGCTTGCAGGTGGAGATATATATGGAGAGAGTAAGGTTTGGATCACTTAAGATGACCGTTTAACTCCATATAAAACTTTCCCCCAAATCTTTATTAGCAATTGCCTAGTTTCTAATCATGGAGTTGAATTGATATTGTACTGGGAAACTGGCATCCCCTCTTATAATTAATTTATCAGCACTTTCATTCCTCAGGGACCTTTTTGATTTATCCAAGGACAACTTACTGATAAAGGAAACCAAAGCACAGGGAATAACTGTATCTGGAGCGACTGAGGTAGGTAGTACCACTCCCCCCAAATTGATTCATTGTAATGATAGCATCATTCTATTAAACTAAATTAGACTGTTATGGTCAATTAACGTCTTTATTATCTGCCTCTTCGAATAGGAAGTCTGTTTAATGATCTAAGAAAAGCCAGTATAAGCCTTTGGCATGAGCTAAAATTCCTTCTTGACATTTTTTTCTTGCCTACAAGAACAATTTCACACATTCTAATGGGATAAATGACTTCTCCACTCAGAGATGTGTGAATGTAAGGCATGTTCAGTTTAGATATTTTCAAGATTCTAATTGAGTATATGCCACTTTTTATTTACAAAGTTATCGTGAATGTGCAGAGAGAGTGATTTCACTGTAAAAATTGCAATTACTTTAAATAAGCTAATAAAGTTGCAGAATTGAGGAAGTCAAAGGAAATTGATTTTGGTTAAATTTAACTTGTATCCAGTCAAATCATTTTAATTTATAATTACCAACTATCACATCTTTAGTCTTGCTCCAGAACTTGGATGTTTGTGTAGTAAAAGTAAATCCAGCTTTAATTCTGTATTATCTACTGGAAGTATACTGTGTCAAGTCTAAGTCTGTTTTTATATAATTTGGATGTTGGAAAATGACTCAGTTCATTCTCCGATATAATTTTTTACATCTATCTTCTTACCGTTTTACTCTCAATTCAAAATTTCAACAGCTTTGACCTTTTTTACTTTCCAGATTTGCATATCAGATTCTGCTGAGGCATTGCGAAGTCTGTCTGTAAGAATAAAGTTCCCACCATTGTCTACAAGTCGTGTTAATATAGTTCAGTTGCTGATATAGTTCTTCGTAATGCAGATTGGAATAGCAAACAGAGCAGTGGGAGAAACCCGTATCCTTCTATCTTTTTTTATTTAGCTTGCATACATATTACATCGGTTCCCTTTTTAATTGTAGAAGAAGTTATTTGAAACTTCTGTCCTGGCTTTCATTTTGATTGGCTTTAGAATTATATTTGTAATATTTACCATATACAGAAATGAATATGGCAAGCAGTAGAAGTCATTGTGTATATATATTCACCATCAAGCAGGATCTAAAGAAGGAGAAAAGGTATTCCTCAATCTAGCTGTTTTGAACAATATAATGAGCTTTTTAAACAATTGAAATCTGTGCACAGGTCTGGAAAGGTAATTCTTGTAGACTTAGCGGGGTCTGAGAAAGTAGAGAAGACTGGAGCTGAAGGTAGAGTCCTTGAAGAAGCCAAAAACATCAACAAATCCCTTTCGGCTCTAGGGAATGTAATAAATGCATTAACTGGTAGTCCACAAGGGAGAGCAAATCATATTCCTTATCGTGATTCTAAGCTTACTCGGATCTTGCAAGATGCTTTTGTTAGTTTCTTTTCTTGAGCCCCATATCATTGTCTACTTCCACAAATTATCTGGATCAACTTACCTTCAAGTTTACAGGGAGGCAACTCCCAGACTTCATTGCTCTGTTGCTGCTCGCCTAGTCCATCAAATGCATCAGAGAGCCTTTCCACTCTAAGGTTTGGTGCAAGGTATGCAAATCTTCTTTTGAGGTTTGCTGTTTCTATAACGAGATCTCTTCGTATTTGTTTTTTTTGGTCATGAAGGAGGTGATGTATATCAAAATATTTTGAGCGACACGGGATCAAAAAGGGAATGCTCAAGAACTTGTAATTCTTTGATCGTTCTCAATGCTAGTTATGTTTCTAGAAGAAAGTATCCTTTTCCAGGCATCCGGCTGAATGATATTAAAATGAGTATCAGAAAAACAGAATCATCTAGATTACATCATTGGTTTAAACTTGGATGTGTAAAACCTGACTTTGAGTAAGCTCCATATGCCATATATGTAGTTTAGACTCAGAATTGGTTACAAGTAAAGCTATGCCCAATAATACAAACTGCAACATTTTTTGCACTTCATTATTGGCATAAATTCTCATTAAACTTCTGTTCCAGAATGATAATGTCAGAATTACATTGTTCCATCCGTTGAGCAGGGCAAAGCATATTAAGGCATTGGCACATGTCAGTCTTAAAGAAGATGAAGACACCAAGAGTCCTGGAGCCCTCCCTGTGATCAAAAGCGAGTCTTGTGACAGAATATTAGAGAAGGTTTTATTCTCGTTGCATAACTTAACCTGTAGCTTCATCTGTTTCTATATCTAAGCAAAATTTCCTCTTTAATATAGTTGAGACAGAAAATAAAAGCTGAAGATGTGGAACTTCTGGAGCAGCTATTTGTTTTAGAGGGAATTTTCTTTGATCCCAGCTCTGTGGAAGAAGTGGAAGCAGCTTACGAGGATGTGACATCCAGAACAATTTTATCACTGCAGAAAGCTGTGGAAGAGCTAATTGCAACTGTTGAGAAGGTAACGTCTACTAATTTTCAAATCCTTTTATTCGCCTGATTGCCTAGATAAAAAGGAATTGTTTTTCGGAAAAATTGAAATGACCTTATAGCTTGTAGCATGTTAGAAAAAGGAAGAACAGAAAAAGATTGATGTGTGCCAACTCTATCTTTTTATCTGATTTTCATCTTTTGATTGAAGCCGAACTATTCCATTATGTTCCAAGAGGGACTTCCAATTCAACTTTTCATTTGATTGGAAGCTCAAATGCTAGATGGTCAAAGTATTTTAAATACGAGGGTCTTCATGCATTAGAGGTTTAACGTTTTTTTGGCCGTGGGAGGGGGTTTTTTTTAATTAGAATAATTTTTTTGATTTTATTTTTTCATGGATCCATGTAGATTGGCAATGTTATTTGTGTGTTAACCTTTGTAAGGCACAATTCTAGTGAAATTATTTTTCTTCAAGCTGCTCTTAAGTTCGCCTGGCCCGTTGGCTTGAGAATTGAGATGAACTCGTTGAATTTTCTCACAGCTCAAGGAGGAGAACAAGGCTCTTAAAACCCAGATCAAAAGCTGCTGAAACATCCCTCCATCCAATTGCATATGCAGATATCAAGTGATAAATCATCCATGCATTTAAAGAAACTCAAACGTTCGCACATATTTTCCTTGACCCGTCTGAATGCTGTGTTCTTACTTCCTCATGCTTGGTGCAAGAAGTTCATACATATTCTTTCATAATTGAGTTCGAGGAATCTCGACCTTAGTCGATAAAATTAGAGAGCCGGCGTATGTTCTAGTTCTAATACACAAAGTTTGGTCACCGGATAATTTGTAGTGCTATATTACGTGCAAAAATTTGTAAAGGTACGTTTCCACGATGAATTTTATATCCAGTTTCGTTGTGGCGCTGAATACAGCTTCAGAACATCTCGAACTAAATCAATGAAAAATTCAGTCATCAGGAAGTGGTTAAGGTGTCAGTATTGAAGATGGAGAGTACACTAGAAACATGACAACAAAAACTTCGGAACATGTTTGTTGTACAATATTAGACAAAACTAGAAAGTATAGTAACAAGATTTGAACTTTTTTTCGTGTACAACACATTTAAATCCCTCTAATTGAGGACTAAGCTTAATACAGAAGGAAATTTTTCAAAAATCTGAAAAAAGCAGATTATCTTTGATTAATATTCCAGCACATTCAAGCTCCCTGCATTCTTTACCCATCATTATAGGCTCTGTTTGGTCCACATTATTTTTTTCATTCTCATTCTTCTACTCATTTTCAACCACACATTTTTCAATAAAATAATATTTTCCATCACATCAATAACTTTTCCTTCCTTTTCAACCACATATTCTCTATCAATCTACTATTTCAAAATATATTCTTACAAAATAATGTAGTTCAAAACAATATTTTGGGAGACCATTTTTTGAAATAAATGTATTTTGTTTTTCATTTTCATTATTCTACTTATTTTCAATCATACATTTTTCAATAAAATAATATTTTTCATCACGTCAATAAATTTTCCTTCTTTTTCAACCACATATTCCCCATCACATCAACAGTAAAAATGCATTCTTATCTTCAAAATGTGCACCAAACGGGGGCTAGTTATACAAATGCTTTATATCTTACCTAATTCTAAAACAGGACAAACTTGGATTATTGTTCAACTAGTTTAGTGAATTTCATCAGTAGAAGCAGGAAATTAACTGAAGTTCTAAGTAATGGCATCGGGAATAGCACCTCCACCGCTCTAAGTAACCTTCACGACTTGACCCTAGTATCTTGCAATTGCATCATTTTCCAGCATGATGGGAAGCTGCCAAATGTAGATTCTCTTGCTTTCCGCTCCGCCGCTATTCATGCCGTTGCTTTGTGCCATTTTCCCCTCTTCATCTCTCTTACCGGTGAATTTCATAAATTAGGTCCCAAAAGTATAATATGCATGCAAATTCTATAAGAAGTGTATTATGGAGTCAACTTGTTAATTTAAAATTTAATAATAAAATAACAAATAAAATGTATTATACAAAAGATTTATAGTATAATCAAATGACAAAGTCGACAATGTTTCAAACGAATAGTTAAATACTATTCGTCTTGTAATTTTAGAAGCAAAAACATTAATCAAATTTGAATAGTCTATCCCCGTTCAACCATTTCTTTTTCAATTGATAACATAGTCAATCCATTCAAATTTTTTTTTTTTTTTTTTTATTGTGATATAGTTGATCGGAGATAAGATGTGGTTAACAAAATTTTGTAAGTAATATAAGCATTTCGGATGCCTCCAAGTATTGTAATACTTCAATTACTCCAGTTGCTTCACTTAATATATAGCACCTCAAGACATGTAACTCAAAACATAAATCGTCTCTATTAATATTCGAACGTCCATAATGTTTCATATACTTCTCAAGATTCATACAAGGCTTCCATAAATTGAAAAAAAAATTGTACGCCTTAACCTCTTCAAATTTAATAAAAATCCAAATATCTCTTCATATTGTTTAAATTGTTCAAATCGAATTTTAAAGAAGATAGAGCTTGATTAATTAGAAAAATGAAGTATTCAACTCTAAAATATTTTTCAACTGATTGATTTACCTTATCACTACTTTTGTCCAATTGTTTTTTTCTTCAAGCATGATATGGAGACACGGAAAAGAAAACATCAGGAACGAGCTTTGTTAAATTGACCAGCAAGTCAGCAATCTTTGGAGGGCAAACAATTTGTACCGATTTAGCCAAAAATATCAAAAGGCATTTTCCATATCAATATTCCTATAATGAAAAGGACAAGTTTTACTTTTACACAGTGATTATCAAGCAGTAGATGCTTTATGGTCCATTAAAAGACGAAACATGGTCTTTATCGTGAAAGATTTGATTGTTGGTTCGATTAGTTGGGGGCCTCTCAATTTTACGAAAGAGGACTTTGACGACAAGTCTCAATTATTTAAATCAGACAAATCTCGAATGATGTCAAATAGAATTTTATTTAAATTGATGCCACAGTGTAATAGAGCTATTAAATTCATTTTCGTAGTCATCTTTGACTAGCTATTTGTAATCCACTGTTTAACTGTTTTTCATTTTAATATATGCATTTGCTTTGCATAGGCAGTCATGGATTCTTCAGAATAATATCAAGAGCCTATATCTAACAAAATTCATTGAAATTTGAGTCGAGAACCTTTAAATAAGGGAAAATTGCAACGAATGTCCCAAACATTTCCATTTGCTGCATACTATACCTTCACCTTTTATTTTTGCGGTCGCAGTCCCAAACATTTCACTTTGATTGTAGTCGAAATCCATTGGACAGAATCCGTCTATTAATTTGTTAGTCAACCCTAAAATTAGAAGTTTGACTAAATTTAACGAAATAAGTTAAGGGTAAAATGGTATATTTACATTTTCTATATAAAACTTTTAAAATAATTAAATAAAAAAAAAATGACCATTCATATTTTCCACAACCCATCCCATCCCCACTCATACCCTATCGACAAGCTCCACCAAACCATCGGACATCGCACCACCCAAGGCAAACCATCACCATTGCCGACCTAAATCTCAAACCACAATGCAAAAATCCCTAGAGATGGCAAAAAAACCCGTCTCGACCCTGCCTCGTGAAGAATGAAAAAAATAAAAATTGTTTTGGACATTTTTTTTATTTTGAGTACTTGCTTTGAATATTGATTTAATTAGTTTGAGCATTATTTGCATTGTATTTAAAAAAAAAAAAAAGGGGGGGCAGATCCCTGCCCTTGAGGCGGGGATGGGTAGGGGAGTGGCGTGGCGTGGCGTGGCGGGGGTGCCCCGCCCCATTGCCATCTCCAAAATCCCACTCAATTAAAAAAATTAGCAAACGTTTTTCCCCCAACATGAGTGCAATTGGAGCCTTAACAACGCCCCGCCATCCTGTCCCAACATATTCATCATCATCATCATTCTTTCTCTAAGGATACGTTTGATTGTCAATATTTTTCATGAAAAATATGGTTTTTTTTTTTTAATTCTTACTTTTGTGCTGTTTGATTGACATTTTTTCCCATGAAAAATATTTTTCCGACTTTTGGTCACGTGATCATATTTCCTTCAAAATCTAGAGGGTAGTAAGATTTTATTTTTCAGGGAATTCATTCTCGCTCATTTACGCACCAATAAAAAAATAAACAAGTATATATAATATTTTCTAGATTAAAAACCAAATCAATCAAATACATTTAATTAATAATTTTCGTACAAATAAGTTCTAAGCAATTGAATTGAATTGTCTAAAATTTATTTTGTTTCCATACTCCAATCAAACGCACCCCAAAACTTTAATTCAATGGATCACCCCAATCCGGCAACAATGGTTGATGCTGCTACCTCACCTGCAAAATATGGTGGGAACCCAAAATTTTATTGTTTCTCTGGCGCAAATGAGATCATTTGCTGTTGATGATTTTAGTGTGAGGGAAACATATTGAATTTGTCACTGATAGAGGTTGAGAATTATCAATAACAAATGGAAAAGAAACAAGCCTCGGAGATGGAGGCGAAAATCTTATTGGAGTGTTAACAGAACTATTAAAATCGAAAAATGGAGACTTTGGGATAAATTACCAATTTTGGCAAGAAAAAGAAATTCAATTAATTAAAAAAATAATGGAAACCCAATTGAAAATCCTGATAAAACTTTGAAACCCAAATTCTAGTTTCATGAGAAACACAACAAAAATCCCAAATTCAAGAATCTACCAAGAAAGAAGAAGAAGGATGAGTTTGCAACGACACTGGACGGTGAATGTTCTGTTTTTGGTTTTGGGGAAATGGTGGGGATGGGGGTGTGTGGTTACAGAGAAGATGAATACTCTTTTTTATTTTTGATTTAATTATTTTGAAGTTTTATATAGAAATGTAAATATATCATTTTATCCCTCATTTATTTTGTTAATGTTAGTCAAACTTCTAATTTCAGGGTTGACTAACAGATTAATAGACAAATTCTGTCCAATGGATTTCGACTGCAGTCAAAGTGAAAGGTTTGGAACTATAGTCGCAAAAAATAAAAGGTTAAGGTATAATCTTCAGAAAATGGAAAAGATTGGGACCTCTACTGCAATTTTTTCTTTAAATAATTATATCCAAAAAACGAGAAAAGCAACAAAAAACCTGGGGCCCGTTTGATTCTCATTATTGTAGAATAAGAATGAAAAATATAGTCGTTATTGGATTCCACACAAGAGATAGAAATTCAAAATTGTTGAGTTGATATGATGAATAACAATTATATTTTTTATTTATATGAATGAAAAATGAGAAGCAAACGGAGGCTTGGTTAGTGGGATACAATTAGGTTGTAAAGGTGGATCAAATCCGGGTCGGTTCCATGTTCCCAAAGCCCAGTATCCTAAAAATTGGGAAAATAGAGAAACTCTACCGTGGGGAAATAGTGGGAAATACCCGAGTCACCCATCTACTTTTTCAAAATAGCCGTTGAATGGCTTTAAAAAAAAAGAAGGAAAAACTAAAAAAAACTTCAAAGTTTAGCATTTTTCCATTTTTAC
>CAIGRM010134689.1:0-12170 GCA_903798335.1 Fraxinus albicans | reverse complement strand
ATCACATTCCGTATTGCTCACAC
Organism: Fraxinus albicans; assembly: GCA_903798335.1. NCBI lineage: Eukaryota > Viridiplantae > Streptophyta > Magnoliopsida > Lamiales > Oleaceae > Fraxinus > Fraxinus albicans. The sequence goes on along the minus strand of CAIGRM010134689.1, from coordinate 12,147 downwards.
CTCGAGACCACATATCTCCTCTTATCGGCCACCTGCTCACTAGACAGATCACTCAACTCATGTTTAACTGGTAAATCTCTACAGATCCTAAAACCTTGGGATATGCTCCATCACCAAATCATTTTTCCCAACCTAAGTGGATAATGAGTCTCCACGTAATAGAAGTGATAGAAGTGTATTTCTCACACTCCACCTGATTAGGGTCTCTTTACAGATAAAGAATTTCAACATTTAATCACCTCTCCACTCGTGATCCAAATGTCACACTCCACATCCACGGATAAACCACAATGTACCCTTAGGCATCTATACTCCATATCACCAATAAACACTCAACACACTGCTAATACATCTCAACCCACTATACATGCAAATAACTACACCAAGTAATTAAATTGTTCTCATATTCATGCAGATGTACATATCCAACAAATTGAAATGCACATATAATCATGTAACATAATTAAGCAATCACACATATACAAAAAGGATTACACATCGATGCACATACAGTAACTAGGTTTACTTTCAATAAACCTAATTAGGGTCATCACTCGACCCTATAGCCACCTTACCTCACCTCAGCTCAGCTCACCTCACCTCTCATCTAATCTTTCAGTTTATTACCATTCCTAAGACAAATTATTTCATCATATCCAAATTTATCGCAGTTAAAACACATCTTACTTTTCGCACTTGCCTTAAACTTAAATTTGCCATCAAAAGTTTTATGAAAAACCTTTTGTTTTTACCCAATTGAAAATTCATATTTTTCATTAAAAAAGCACAACTCAAAATTTATTGTTATTTTACTAAAAAATGCACAAAACATAAATGCAACCAACAACGACCACAAGCAAAGTATCGACAATATTTACACAGAATAGTCAAATAAACTTACCTACGTCAAGTACAATTCTAATAATGAAAAAATAATTGATAACAAATTAACGAAGAATTCAAGGGAAATAATTAACATGTACTTCCTAGATCTAGCAAAAAGTAATGATTACCCTTGTATGGTAACTCAAACCTAACGTAATCCCACCCTTAGGGAAAATGATATTTTTAGAATAATTGTATTCATTTAAGCTAGATATCAAAAGATATGATAAAAATATCGACTCTTGCGCAAAGATAAATGCAACTTTCCTTATTCCATTGGATGTTTTTTTGGAACTCAATTTGGACGTGTTTTCTTCTCATAATTTCATCTTCTATAAATAAAAAAACATGGGCATCCATTTCCATTATTCATCAATTATCATCATTAAAGAAAGGCAAATTCAATTGTTCTTGTGAGAATTAGGGCAATTACAAGATTTTTACAGATTGAAGATTCAACATTGATCCTTGGGCAAAGAACAAAAAGCACAATTGGAGATTCATTAAGAAACTATTGAAGAGATTCTAGATTTCAAGGTCATTCTTCTCAATTTATTTATAATTCAGGTTATGTTTTTCCAATTAATTATAAACGCTTGCAATTTTGTAATGTTAGGCTAGGGTTTTCAATTACTAAGACAATGATGAACATTTATTATGATGTTTTAATAAAAGTTCAATAATTTGATGCCCAATATATGTTTATTTTTAAATGATTGTTATAAAACTTAATATTTTTCAATTAATTGGTCACTAATTGAATGTTGTGTGAATTTTATTATTGTTGAGAGAAACAAGAGGATATATCGTACGTATAACCATCATTGTAAAATCTAGTAAGGGATAGAGATATATTACCGTGCTTTGTATAATTTCTATAGATATTCTAGCATTTTTAATGCATGCTTTGTTCGCATCTTTTATGTAGTTATAGGAATGTCACATGAGAGAATAAATTCAATTGTTATCAAGAGAGACTATTAATTAATTGAGAAACATTGATCAATAAGAATGCATACATATTGTCTTGCTATTAAATTGCATTAAAACGAAGAGGTCCTAGTAACCATCTCACATAGATTTACAAAAAGCCTTCATAATGTGCTCGATAGAATAATTATTTTAAATAGTTAATTTAGATAAATTCTTCATACACAATTGTCTATTCAATTAAATTTAAAATCAATTGATCATAGGTTAAGTACATAGTTCTTGTGGGAACAATATCCTACCTATTACTTTGTTACTTATTCGCGATACTTTACACTCGTGACTTTCGCGCAATCTTTGTGTAGGACACTTGGAATTTGCTTCTTACTACTGATATGCAATATGTCTGTGCCCATTAACAATTATCAGAATTGATCTCCTGCCCACTATGAACATGAGATATATCGGTTCAGATCAGTTCAGTAACAATCATTTTGGATCTCAAATCTTTCTCACTCACTAGAAATTTTTTAAGGAAGCCACTATTTACATCCATAAAAGTTATATATTTATCCCTCTCTAAATCTATTTCTATTGAGATTCTAAATTTTTTTAAAAAATATTATTCTCATCCACATCCCAATCCAATGTTGCGCCCCTCTTTGACATCCTTCAAATTTTAAAAACATAGTTTTGAATAGTATTTTTTAAAGAGTGTGGAATTAAAAAGTCGGAAAAATATTTGAATTTACGTGCATAACATTTTATTGTTTGAAAACGTGATTGAAAATAAATATGAAAAATAAATTAAAGTAAAGAAAGTCAAACATGGCTCAAAGCACTGCCCAAATTATTGACACTCTTTCTACATAACACAATCATCTCCTCAGATTTTTTTTCAACATTTCACATCACTGCCCAAATTGTGCCACATAGGGAGATGCTAACTAAAATGTAAACAATCATATACATCTAGCATTATTGATGAGTTTATCGATTGCAGCTTGAGGGGATTTTAAAAACTTTAAATAATGTATGATTAGGAAATATGATCAGCCTGACCGCATAGCGCAGTGGATTAGCGCGTTTGACTTCGGATCAAAAGGTCGTGGGTTCGACTCCCACTGTGGTCGATTAATTATTTTTGTAAATTTTCAACAAACTAACCTGCAATTTCAGGTTATCCATTTTCTAGGAGTACGTTCTCGTTGGACTCGGCGTCGAGGTGACTGAGTTGGCTATTTGTTATTTTTATTTTTATATTTTTATTCTTGAGAAAATTAGTGAGGGCCCCTTTAGTATTTTGGATTTGTTTGACTCCTCGACTTTTGTTTTTAATTTATATGTAAAACTTAATTTTCTCATTAAAAAAATCGTCAATATATACGTTAAATTTTAGGAATGATATGGAAGGGAATTAATTGCTTTCCTGTTTATGATTTAATTTTGATATTGTTTTTTTTTATTTTTTGAATCGCTTTGAATTTTAAACATAAAAACTAAATAAAATAAAAAAGATTTGAGACGAGTTCAAAAAAAATCAAGGCAGTGACGATGTTCCTATCTTCCTGATTACCTAACAAGGTGGGAAGATCCAGTATTATGACATCCTTAATCAAAACGAACGCAACTTTCACGTGAACTCGTGAAGTGCAAAATCATCAAACATTTAATGTGGTGATCTAGATCCACAAATTTAGCGTGATTTTATATATCCACAATGGTAACTTTATGTAACCCAGATTCACATATTGAGAAGCTAAATATTCAATTTTGAAGTTATGAAACTCAACCCTAATTCCATATTTTGTTTTGTATTATTCTTGGAGCAAGCAAGGTTCTATTTCCTTACTATCAACGAACAAGCACTTGCATTAAGCATCGGTAGACCATTAACGAAACCAAGCACTCATTGCATATTTGGTACTACATTGCACCAAACCATGCTAGACAAAAAGATATTGAGCCCATGTTTGGTAGGGATTAAAATCTAAATTTTAATCTAAATTAAAGTCGACAATTAATTTTAATCACATATTTTATGACATCTTCAACTTTTAAATCAAAAATTTCATTAACTTTTATCAAAATCTATTAAAAATTTAATTTCAGTCCCTACCAAATAGAAACTTGGCCTTTTTTTTCTAGTTAAAGTTTGCAGCAGTTTGGATTGATTTGCTTTTATTAGTATTCACTTGGCTTTAAACTTTGGAAAACTAGCGTCGTTTATTTAAATGGATGAATTACATCCATTTCACCAGTCAAATCAATCAATTTTACCTGTAAATTCAAAATTAAAATATTAATAAACAAAAAAGAAATAAAATGAAAATTTAGCCCCTTTATGGCCATTATAAAGAAAAATTGGGAAAAAAAATAATCTTTTAAATAGTAATTCTTTAGAGAACGTGCAGTTAAAAAATAGGAAAAAATTTTGAATTTACGTACAAAATATTTTATTACGTGAATGTGTGATTGAAATAGTTAAACTACTTGTACAATTAGTTTGATAATTCATGTGGTGTAAACATTCTGGCCATTGATTTTGAATAAAGGATTTTAATACTTGTATATAAAAAAATGTACATAATGAATTACATAATACATTGTGGAGGGAAAATATTCGATGAAAAAATTGATTATGTTTCAAACTAACAAATAGTAGAGTACCATATGACATTATATAATTTTTGGCATACATATAGAAAGATCTTTAAATAAATGTTATTCAAATCAATGGTCAAACTGTCTACTAACTCATAAATTGTCAAATTAGCTGTCACATTTGTTGTCATGTAACAAAACTAGGATTCACAGTTACTACATACTTATCCATAATTAATTTCTATCTATTTTTATAATTTAAATCATTTATAAACACTTTTCAAATATGATTTTAGATGAAAAATAAATAAATATATAAATACTTATTTATCTTCTCCATCGTGCTCGTTGCTTGGAAGGGCAAAAGCACAAAGAAAAAGCAACATGCGGAGTATAATAAAAACGAAAGTAAATATAGAATATGACGGATTTGTGAAGGCAAGTGAAAAAGTTTTTAATATTAAGAGGGAAATAAGTGTGAAGTGTTTTTGATTTCAAATATATCTCAATACTTATCGTCGAGCATTAGATATTATTTGCATTTTGAAAGAAATGTTTATATTACGTATGATAAGAAAAATTAATCGAGTAAAAATAGAAGATAGTGGTTGCAAATATTTAGAAAATTGTAATCACGCAAATAATATATTGTAGAGAAACTTGGAAAATGTTCCAAATGTTGTAGAAAAATTAATTTAAAGCCAAAATCAGTATTTAACCCAATTATCATAATATGCACAAATAATAAAGCAATACAACAAAGCGGACTACGCAATCACAAAAAACAACAAACAATGCAAAACCAAGAAATGCCCATAATCAAAAATAAAAAGAAAATGTCAAACTTTACATGTTTTATTAAAATAAAACTATAGTTGATTTCCATAAAAGCACCTCTTATTCTCATTCAAAAAGTTCATACACTCAAGTTCATACACTCCAATTGACAGATTTCAAGGCCTTGAGGCGGAGGATTGTACCTGAAAATGCAAGCTCTGTCCCCTCGCTATTAACCTCCTAAGCCATTAATGCCAACTTCTGCAATTGAATAAACTTTGTTTTCAACAATTTTGCAAATCCCGAATCAATTTTGCTTGGAGATGCAAAAACTTGCAACTACTACCGTTTCTTGCAAAACCCTCTTGCATATAAAGCAAGGCCTCCACCCAAAAACCATACATTCATTTTCATATCAAGAAAAGTAGCATTGTTCCCTAAATAACTCATGTGAAATGAATGATGACGATGAGGTGAAGGGATATTGTTGACATTCTCACTTTAGGAAAAAACAGAGAATTACTTCTCGCACCATAGAGTCATCAAAAAATGACATCTTGAACTCCTTGATGTAACTCAACTCCACCACCACTACTAAATTCATCACCAAAATCATTTCAGCCACTGAAACGCAAAAAAAGAGGGGATCTTGATGAACCTAAACCATTGTTGCTATTATTAAAATTAGTAAAAGAGCCAATGATCACGGAAGCACAAGAACCACATATGAGACTGATCAAAATCCCTGAAGCCCATTATTTGGAATTAAGATTCTTGGTGAATTTTGGGGAAGGGAAATTACAAAAAATCAAGTGTTTAAGTTTCTAAATTCACAAATCATGTGTAAAGTTTATTTAATAAAAAATCAGGTTTTAATTAAATTAATAATTAAAATCCTAATTAAAACCTAATTTCCAATCCCTTCTCTCTTTCATCTCCATAGAACCGTCTCTTCCCACCCTCTCTCTCTCGTCTCTCCCTCCTCTCTCTCTCTCTCTCTCTCTCTCTGTCTGTGTTGTCCTTCCTCGCTGTGAGCGGAGATATCGCTGTGCTACGATCACCGGCAGACGCTGTTGTGAATGGCAATGTCGCTATGCTGCAGTCCGTCGACGCTACCGTTCGCAGCAGCATCGTGCTAATTGATGCCGCGACTCATCACAGCGTGGTGGCGACTTTGCAGATGGGTGACTAATACCATTCTTCTTCACCTTTTTTTTTTTTTCGCAGTTGGGCGCGGTTGTGGTGTTGGTGGTGGTGTTGTGGTGGTGTTTGGGAGTTTTAGGTGTTTTTGTTGGTTGTGCAGGTAGATGTGTTGGTGGCTATGGCGGATCAACAGCGATTTTGGTGAGGTTGTGGGGTGGTGCATTGTTGGGTGTGTTTGGTGGGGGGTTTTTGGCTGTGGTTGTGGTCCTGGTGGCTATGGTGGTTTCTGGCGATGGTGTTGTAAGCGTTGGTTATGTTGGTGAGGCAGTGGGTTGGGTATTGTTGGTTTTACAGGTGGAGGTGTCGACTGTGCGGTCAACGATGGTGGTGGTGGCGTGGTGGATTTAGGTAGGATACAGGGGGTGGTGGTGGGTCTGGTGACGGGCTGGTGTGATATGTTTGTAGTGGTCGTGGCGATAGTGCGAGGTGGTGGATTTGGTGATTTTGGTTTTCTGTGACTAAAAATATAACCATTGACCTTAAAATTTTGTAATCTGTAACTAAAAATATAATCTGTGACCAACCATTTTGTTATCTGTGACTTAAAAATTATATAATCTATAACTGTGAAAAAATCTGTGACCAACTAATTTGTGACCAACCATTTTGTTATCTGTGACCTAAAAATTATATAATCTATAACCGTGAAAAAATCTGTGACCAACTAATTTGGAAATCTGTGACTGTGTGACCTATAAATTTTGATCTGTGACCANCTGTGTGACCTATAAATTTTGATCTGTGACCAACAAATTAATTGTGATCTACAAAATTTTTGAACTGTGACCGTAAAATAATCTGTGACATATAAAAATTGTTATTTGTGACTGAAAAATAATATGTGACTATCTAAATTGTGAATCTGTGACCATATTGTATACATTGCCGAAATTGGAGCAGTCGTCGGAATAAAGCTGCGACGGAAAGGTCACTGGAATAGTCGTCGGAATAATTGCCGAAATTGGAACAGTCGCCGAAACGGTCGCTGAAATAGTCGTCGGAGAAGAGTGGTAGCCGGAACGGTCACGGAATAGTCCTCAAAACGTTAGGGGTGGTGGAGGTGGGGTGAATTAATTATATTATATTAGAATTAAATATTTAATAAATTTATTTAATAACTAATTAATAAATAAATACCTGAGTTTTACATTTTGAAACTTGACACATGAAAATTGAATTGGATCAAAATTAATACCTCACTTTTGAATTTTTCCCTTTGGGGAAATAGGTTGTTTAGCCTTACGAGAGCTGACAAAGGAGTTGGGTTAGATGAAGGGCTATTCAGAGAGAGTCCAAAAAGGCCATTGCTTGGTTGATGTAGGATAGCAAATGAGATCCCCGAACATTTTCTATTCTGTCACATTTGGGCCTTTTGGAGGGTTTTGTTCAAAAGGATTGTTAATTTTCTACACAAAATGCAATTTCTTTTACTCTATTTCTATTTGAAGGACAAATTTCGTCAAATTAAAAATAGAATAAGTAAAAATTAAAAATTTTGAAAAAGAAAATAATGCAAAAAAAATTAAATATTAATCTTCTTATTCCCATGTTCAGCCTCGTCCAACCCAACCTTGCAAACGACAACCTTCACTGCCAATTAAAATAACCTATCATCCCCCAATGGACTAATTAAACTCAAATATCTCCCTTTCACAGTACAAAAATCACACGTATCAATTAACTAACATAAGAAAAAGTAAGACCGCTTCATCAGCAAAAATCAAGAAGCAACTGGTACGTGGGTAATCAAAAATCATGGAGATATAAAACATCAATTGATATAAAATAAAATAAATTATCATGAGTGTTGATAAGTATATTTTATGCACTTATATAGATCGTTAAATATGGATATTGGGAGTACTTTTAGGAAATTATTGCTTATTCTCGTGTAAATGTTGTCTATTTAAGTAAAACTCAATGTTGGAGGTGATTTTAGAGAAAATGAATTAAAATCGAGCTAGAATGATGAATTTTATGCTTAATTCCGGAAGTGATGACCAACTGGACGTGAATTGGGAGATCGAGGGATTAGAATGCAATTACAAGGGATGCGAGTTGATCAAAGGACAAAAAAAGGGGATCTAACTAGGCATGAATGAAACTTGGAGCCTATGATCGCAAGGCGAAAAGCCATGCAATCATAAGTGCTTGTTTGGCAAAAATCATGGGCAAACTGATTGTGCCATGCGGACTCATAGTAGTTTGACATGCGATTGCATGGCATAAAATTTTGAAGATCAATTTATTCCCTTTTTTGGTTTCATGTAATTTTGGAAAACAACGGAGTCTCGAATTTCGATATTCTTCATGCCATATTGCAGAGAACAATGCTAGCAAATGGTAAATAATATCAAGAGATTGAAGATTCCAAGCTTAGGATTGAAGATTCAAAGCAAGAAACTGGTTTTATATCTGTTTCTTGCATTTAGATATTTCGAGTAATGAATTTACAACTCTCTTTATTGTATTTTCATTATAGGCTAAATACTTTTTTGTTGATATAAAGATGAAACTCATTATTTTATCATTTTAATTCAAAGACCGTTTATTTAGTTAATTTGTGTTATTGATTGATAGAGCATGCTTAATGAATTATTTGAATGTTTGATCGCCATTTAGATAATAGGTTGCATATTTTGTGTTCGGAAGGTTCAAAATAAGTCTAGAAAAATGTAATATCAACACAAGGCTCAATATAACGTTAGGAATAATAGTTTATGACTTGTACAAACACATAGGTAATCGTGTAATGAATGCATTACTTTGCATGTGAATTTAGGATGAGGATATTGTCGGGTCGTGCTTAAAAATAGGTCTGGCTTACCTCGAGAGAGGTAATTGATTAAAATTGGATTATCGATTGTCAGTAATACACAAATTTACTAGAAAACATAGGTCGAGAATTGAAATGGAAGAATAATAGGTAAATTCAGAATCTCAACACATCATTTTCACATAACTTTAGATAATAATTAGGATATTTCGAGTTCGACAATGAATTAGTATAATTTAATAAAAAAAAACTTATTCTTTGTGAGATAATACTTTTACTCTTAAAATTATTAGTTGTGAACGATTCGGGGTTTCACAATACAAGCGTTCCAAAGAATATGGAAGCCAGACACGAGGAAATCAGCAGCCAGCCGTCCTCAATGTACAGTTAATTTTCTTCTCTGACCTAGTTTAGCCAGCATCAAATATGTTCGAATCACTAAAATCTGGGTTTTCAAGTTTTGTCCTGATTTTCAATTGGTATTCTGTTTTTTTTATTATTATTATTATTAAATTTTGTTTTTCTACAACTTGATATAGGTACACCATCCCAAACACTCCATTTTTTGGCCTTAGTAGTTTGGGTTTCTACTTTCAAGTATCAAGCAGGGAGAAATTTGTTTCCTTCTGTTAGATTTCTCGAATTCGCGTAAAATGGATGGAGCGAAGAACAACTGTAAATCAAAGAAGGTTATTGAAAAAGGGACGGGCCCAAACTTTTTGTATTGTGATATCAAAAATTAAAATAATACACTATTACAATTCTAGCCTACGCATTTTCATATTTTGCAAGAAATCAAGGATGGAAGTAAGGGTTTTGCAAGAAACTGAAATTGAAATTTACGGTCAATAATTTGTTAATCTAAACATCCAATTTTTAACATATTTCAGCCAAAGAACAAACCCAATTACGTCTAAGATGTCAAATTTCCTTAAACTTCAAAATTGTCTAAATCTTGAACTCCAACAAACGCTCAATCTAAAATACTAATTTCAACAACACACTCATCTTCCCAACCATATTCAACTCTCAAAGTCATACAAAATCAAATATATAGTACAGAAAAAAGAAAATAACTCACTCACTAATTTCAATCAAATATCATATATGATGAACAAAATCGAACATTAGACATTCAAAGGCTGCAAGGATCCAACACGTAAACTGTGATTTAGACCTTAAAGCTCCACCATTGCTGGTGATTTTTACTTCTCCAAAATGTCCAAAAAGAATTTAAAAACTCTAAAGGTTCTTCTATGTTTGAACCTTCTTCTTTCTATTTATTCACCACTAAATTCATATTTGAAGAATTTTTAAAATCAAAACTCAATAATTCATTTTACTAACAAACTGATACTTTAAAAAAAGGGAGAAAAGGTAAATGCGGAATTTTTTAAAAAAGATAATAAAGTCAATTTTTTGTGGGGTCACCATGTATTGAAGATTTAAGTCAAATGAACTGAGAAAGGAATGACATCAGATGTCATGTTTCACGTACAAAAACATGACTCACAAAAAAAAAAAATCAAATACTCATAACGGGGGTGGATGGAATTTTTTTTTCCAATATTTTACTCACATGGGACCACCCCTCATGCGAGTGTTTTGGCATGCTTCTATGAAGGATAATTCTGTACACAGAATTAACTCAAAGCATCAATTGAAGCTTGTTTTTTATCGAAACTTTCATGTTCAATAGGCCTTTCAAGAAAATCAATGCACCTTTTTCATTCACCTGCTTCTGCGTCTCACAGAAGACATTGAACGAGGTGTCGACAATGATGAGGTGTGAGAGAAGAACATGAACTAGATAATTATGAAAAAGAAAAATTTTTTTATAAATTTAATTTATTACTTTTTTTTATTTTGATCTGACAAATTTATCCTTTAAAAAAAAAGATAAAATAAGAGCAACAACATTTTACACACAAAATTAACAATTTTTTGGGGCGCAAAAAATGAGTTGTGCTAAGAATGCAAATGTTTGACATCATTGTTACAAGGTTAAGTGCTTGTTTTGTAAAGATTAAAATCCAATTAAAATTGAAAATATAGTCATTATTGAGTTCCACTCGTCTAATAAAAGTCAACAATAATGATTAATTTTTCAATTTTAATCCGATTTTAATCTCTACCGAACACGTCATAAATATATAAACAAAAAATGCAAGATGAGCAAAGGTATTGGACCAATTGCGCCAATTTCCCCAACCATATCGAAGATTTATTTGGCCGTAAATTTGAACTGAAAAAAAGTGATTAGTGCAACTAAACTTAAGTACTCAACTACTTTTTACACCTTAAATGAAATTTTGTATGCAAAATAAGTTAGACGAGTTTGTACTTTGTTGTAGTTTACTTCAATTTAAATTTAATCCCATGTTTGTTTTAACTAAATATCAAATTTTCAGTATTCTTTCATAGAAATTAATAAAATATATAATTAAAAAGTTAATAAAAATTTGGGTCTTATAAAATGAGTGATTGAAAATGAGTTCAAAGAAAATAAATTTTAAAAAATGAAGGCCAAATATGAACTAAATTACGGTGATCATGAGCAGGTCGAGGCTTTAAAAAAACACGTAGAGCACCTGAGAAAAGTTCTCGTGTGTGCATTCTTAAACTACGTTGTGGAGCTAGAGAAGATTTGCAGGGATCTAAATTAAGTCAATTATTTATTAGTAAGAGCATTTTCAACAGACTTTTTAAACATGATATGCTCTCTATTTCAAAAAGTCAATATTTAAAATTATGCTCCAAGAGACTTTTTAAATTAACATTTTAATTTAGAGAGTGAGTTTGAAAATTTGGAGAGTCAAACCCACTCTCTATAATTAAATGCATTCAAAGAGTTTCAATTTTCAATATAGGAAAACAATTAAATAATCGAAGGGCGCGGTTGATTGGCGAAATTTTTCAGAGAAGTAGGAAAATATTTTCCGTTTTCCATCTTTTGCGCCGTTTGATAGCCC
>CAIGRM010134660.1:0-11200 GCA_903798335.1 Fraxinus albicans | reverse complement strand
ACTCTAACCCGGATCCCCTCAATCGTAGCTTTATCCATTAAAAGGCAACCCAAATGTCGCATCTTTATCGATTAAAAGGTAACCTAAATGATATGATGTTATGAAACCCTGATATATATAATAAAAACAGATCCATGCAGCATGGGGCTCAGCCCGATCCGTTAGTTACCACTACAGACTCCTATTTTTCTCATAATTTTAGTTTCATCACATATATCGCACCTATTCCCATATGTGCAATTGAAATGGTTCCTTAGCGGGTCTTTTATTTCTCTTGTCACAGGCGAAAATAGTGTTAAGGGATAGAATCCCACATCGAATAAAGATAAAAATATATACCAATTTATAAAGGGTTTGTGCTACTCTTTTTCATAAGGTTGACCTTTTAAGATGAAACCTCAATTCTTAACATGATATCAGAGCACATTAAGCTATAACAAGCAATTCGATCCGATTAAGACTCCAAAAGTGAGCATACTGATTTCAAGATTGGTCTGCTCAAACGAGCCACTATCTTGCGGGGGCATGTTAAGGGATAGAATCTCACATCGAATAAAGAAGAAAACATAGACCAATTTATAAAGGGTTTAGGTTATTCCTCTTAATAAGGTTGACATTTTAAGATGGAACCACAATTCTTAACAAATAGTTCATGTTTTCGCTTGTATTAATTATTAGATGAAGGTAATGACGCTGTAAATTCTTTTTAATATTTATTGTAAATTAAAATAAAATAATACATTTGGCAACCTTTCAAGATAACCAGATTTCTGTCATGGAGGAACAAATTATAATACATTAAAAAATTAAAAAAGGAATGTTATATTGTCCTGCTGATGCGGCCCCTTTTTCTTGGAGTTTAAGGTTGTCAAAATTGTGGCCAAAAAACACACTCCAAAATTAGCAGAAGTTCATGTTGAATAAAACTACACATTGTGTGTTTTAATCCTGAGATGGGTAACATCATCTTCTCCATTTGGTCCCCTTGAAAAGCAGTTATATAATTTTGCAGAGTACTGAGGCTCTCAGAGGGTTAATTTCCAATTACATTGGTCCAAGAATTTTATATTTAAATTTTTGGACCAATTTTGGTAACCTTGGACTCACTTTAATGCTTTTCCAGTCTCATTTTGGAGAAAACAAGAGATCAGGCCAATTTATGTCCAAGGGTATCTGTCAATTCCATCCATATTGAAACCGGGGTTTTCCCCGTCTTTTTTTTTCTTTTGTGATTTTCATTGATGATACCTGGAAAATGGGGTTGCCGGAATGACCTGCATGTTGCTCGAATGACCTGAAAAAAGGCGGGGAACTTATTATTTGTCTTGAATTTTAGGAAATATGTTTTGTTGTACAGGAAATCGTTGCTTGCAAGTGCTTCCATTACCTTGATTTGGAAGTTTTATCATTTGAATTTTAAACAGCTTCTTTTCACCTGTATAATGGGGTTGAAATTCTCAAAGAAGGGGCCACAAAGGGATGGACATTTGAGTTTTGACTTTGCCCAACATCAATTCATCAATTATCTCTCAGCAAATCTCTTTATACGTAACCTTGTGTCGAAGAAAAGACGGCGAATGCTGGTTGCTGGCTATGATCTTGATATGACTTATATAACTGATCGAATATTGGCCATGTCATTTCCTGCAGAACGCATGCGCGCCATGTATCGCAATCCTCTATGGCAGGTTAAGTCTGTACTGGAAATGAGACATCCTGGTCATTATAAGGTGTGCATCACAAATTTTGAACTACCAGAATTCAGATTGTTAGTTTACTTTTTAGTTTTGATCTTTATTTTTATTTTTCAATGTTGTGGCTGATAGGTCTATAATCTATGCATAGAAGAATCTTATGATGCAATGCATTTTCATGGTCGTTTGGAGAGATATCCGTTCGATGATAATCATGTCCCACCACTTTCGATGATCAAAGAATTTTGTGAAGATGTCCACTCATGGCTATCAAGTGATCCAAAGAACATTGCTGTTGTTCACTGCATGGTATAGTAAAAGCTTTAAAGTTACCATTTATTAGTTATTGACGAGTAATTTTCTGATAATTATATGGATTTTTGGACTCAAAATTCAATACCCGGTTCTCTTTGTGAATTTTCTACTCATGTTAGGTGCAATTAACTCAACTTTTTGTTCAAATTTTCAGGCAGGAAAAGGCCGAACTGGTTTAATGGTATCTTCCTACCTAGCTTATTTGGGCATGTCAGCAGAGGAAGCAATGCAAGTGTATGCAGAAAAAAGAACCACCAATAATGAAGGAGTAAGTCTNAGGCAGGAAAAGGCCGAACTGGTTTAATGGTATCTTCCTACCTAGCTTATTTGGGCATGTCAGCAGAGGAAGCAATGCAAGTGTATGCAGAAAAAAGAACCACCAATAATGAAGGAGTAAGTCTCTCTTTCAACAATTCAAAAAATGGTTTTATGCAAGACGACTCTTCGATTAGTTTATTACAGAGCAGTAACCAAGTTTTCTTGGCTGGTTTATGCTTAACAGGTATCAATAGCAAGCCAGCGTCGTTATGTTGGATACTGGCAGAAAGCACTCTCTTTCCCACAGGGAGTTAATTGTAGCCATCCAGACGTATACTTGCCTAAACCGTGTCTCAGAGAACTCCTGAGAATCCGACTATATGATACCGTCAACATTGATCAGATCTTCTTCGTGGTCTCAGAGTTGCAAGACGTAATTCTCGGTTAATTTTCAATAACTAAAACAAAATTTTATTCCCAATAAATTTTAAATTGACCACATGAAACCATTTTGCCTTCTTCATTCTATCCACTCACACAAGTCCTATCATTTTTGTCGATATTCTTGTCAAGTCACTACAAGTTTAACTAGTTACAAATTTTTTATACAGATTCCAGGCCAGCGGTATCGCCCCCCGGCAGAAGTCTCGAAGAGCTGTTGCAGACATGTGGAAAAAGATTGTCAAAAATCTAATAGCCCTTGTTATTATTACTCATATGTGGATAGAGATGAAGGAGAGGATAACACGTCACATCGTTTGGTGGTCCAAATGGACACTGAAAGTTCCATGATCTACCAGAAAAATTGTCTTGGCTATTCTTATGAGAAACCAGTTCAAGTAAGATTCATCAGCAACATACTCTTCATATTACGTATCTTGTCGCCACAGAATTTGTGCACTGTCTGTTTTACAGTAGGTAACATTTTCTTTTGAACATAGCCAAGTTCACAAGTGCATAGTTCGAAAATGCATATAGACTTTAAAATGCAAGTAATTCCATACCATCAAAATTATCGAAAACTTACAAGTTACATATGTTTTTTTTACTGTGAGGACTAGCAAAAGCACCTCAATCGAATTCACATTTCCACGTAAAACTGATAAAAATGTTTTTTTTTTTAACCCAAAAAAACTACAAATTAATAATGGGACTATGAGATATCACAAAAATTAGCAGATGCAGAACCCGTAGAACCAATTGTTTCAATCCGAAACTTGTTGATCATTTTTCCAGTTTCCAAATTATTAAAATATTTCAATCCGAACAAGAAGCGGCTAAAATAATAAACATGATCTAATATAAGTATAAACAAAAGAAGTGTGGTAATAAGACCACCTGACCACTGCAGCCGAGGGTTATTGTGACGCGAGACCTTGAACTCTCGGACATTTGGATGCTGACAAAAGCTCAGAAATCCTGCTGCCAACTTAATTAAACAGTAATTGAAAAAAGAAGCAGCAGAAAATCAACAAACATTGATCACACTAATGAGAAATCCATAAGCTTCACTCCACTTAAACTACCTGCACAAAAATTGGACCATAGAATTTGTGCAATGTCTGTTTTACAGTAGGTAACATGTTCTTTTGAGCTAGTGAAGTTAGTAGCCACAGAAATCTAAGGTTCCTGTTAAAGTTAGTGAGACTTTGTACAATAGTTCACTGCATTAAGAAAGAGATTATGTACATATCTGTATAAAATTTTGGCCAATTCTACAAAATTACAGTCTCTGGATTTTCTAGTTCTAAGTGTTATGAACCAACCCGATATCAAGAACGTTTTGATATCACTTGTTGAGAAACCAGCCAAATAATTAAAGATGAACAATATGAATTTAATGGATTGCGCAACAATCAAGAAAATTGTGGAATGGGAGAATTTATTATACTAAGAAATAACCAATTGTCTTACAAGATTTTGATATTCTCAATCTAATTTAAACAATTCACTCTTGTTTCTAATGTATACACAATGATCTAATTGTTATAATATCTCTTGAGTCTTGCCTTTTCCTCCCTTATTAAGTGCCTAAACCTTGTGGAGTATTTATAGAAGCCAAATCTTGAAGTTGTGGAGTCCAATATGAAGAAGAAGTCCCAAAATCCGGATAAAACAAGGAAACCGGGGAAAAAGACGCTACCGGGCGCCACGGCGCCAAACCCAGCTCCGCAGCGCCCATTCAAGGGCGCCGCGCCGGGCATGCTGAAATTATTTTTTCTTTCTTTTTGGCTCCAAAGTATTTTACTTCATTTCCAACTCCTTAATTCAATCAAGCTCCCAAAACACCATGAAACTTGATTCTTAATCAAACCGTACTTCTAAACCAAGATTAAAAAAGCTTCTTTCATGCAACAAACTTCTAAATCACATATAATTTTTGTCACAAAACCTAACACTAAGAAAGTTCTCCTATCGGGAATTCGTTTTTTTCATATAAGACCATATCCCACCAAGCTCGATTTATAACTGATGAATCTAACATTTGCTTCGGCAGGTTACTGGAGACGTGCGCATCATTTTTTATGAGAAAATGATTGGAGGGCGTATCTTCTATGCATGCTTCAATACAGCTTTCATTACAAATAGCCTGCTGCAGGTACTTGCTTTCGTTTGTAGTGAAAATGGTTATGAAAGTATTCGAATGGCAGTGACCTCAAATTTATCAGAAACTAGGCTTAATCTGGATTTTTTTGCCATAACCTTTCAGTTCTCCATCAGAGATATGGACAAAGTTGGGAAAAGGGGCAGGTCAATCTGTGGCCCTTCATTCAGCTTGGAGTTGTTTTTTGGTCCAGCAAACGCTAAATCCACGCTCACAGATACATCAAATGACGATAACGTTTGCGACGTATAGTTCCAGCTTAGCGTTTCTAAAGGCAAACCATTTGATCAGCACCGTGCCCTGAACTTGTATCAGTCTCCCGTCGAGTTTTTCGTGGACGGAAGGACTTTAGGAATGGCGAAAATTTTGTACTTAGAAATCATAGGCAAATATATATTACTCTCTTTATCTCTTTTGTACCATAATCAAAATTATGACTCAAATAGCGTTTTAACTATGTTATGGGGTCTCTATAGAACGATTGCCTTTGCAAAAAACTTCACAGGGCTATGAACGTACTAATGGTGAGCTCCAAATTATGGTTTTCAACCGTTCCAAGAATAAAATGGTTCGCTTCTTAATTCATTTGGCTGAGATATATCGACATGCATTGATTTGTTATTCTTGTTCCATTACATATTTTTAATAAGTGATTTTCACCATTTTGGGAGATTCCAACATTATGATAATCTAGCCACAGAGAAATTCTTTAGATATATTTCATGTACATTTAGACTTTAATGCCATATTTAATAAGTTGGATGAGACGTACGAACATCACAGTACACTAGAATGGACACATTTCGTGGCACGCTGCTTGCTTCAATTTTATTTGTATGGTGCTACACGGTCCACGAGCCTTAAATTGACATTTAATTTCTAGACCAACCCTCATAGCCAACAACCCCGTAAAAATATCATGTTGCACTCTGTTTGTAGAAGACGTCCTCTCCACCTAACCTCTTCTTGATTTCTGCCTTCTAACCCCCCACGACCTATCCAACGCTCTTGTGGCTACATATTTTGCTCGCGATATTAGACATAATAGTATAAATAAATGAGAGTTTTAATTACTTTTTTTCTTTAAGACTATTCTATGCTGTTCAATCTTCTCTCTCGAATATATTACTAGGTCTTTTTTTCCATTTTTTGGATTGGGTGGGTGGGTTGGGGGTTCTATTAATTCATATAGAAGTTGCTCATCAGAACATTTTTCACTGCTAGAATTTGTTCCCAGACGATGGCCAGTACCACCAATTTAGATCAGACTGCTCCTCATATAGCTCTCTTTCCGACTGCCGGAATGGGCCATTTGATGCCATTCCTTCGCTTAGCTTCCATGCTAGCGACCCGCAACTGCACAATAACTCTCATCACCGCGCAGCCCACAGTCTCAGCAGCAGAATCAAACCAATTGTCACGCTTTTTCGCCAGCCATGAAAATATCAGGGGCCTCCAATTCCAACTCCTTCCCTACAAACCATCCACCGACATTGATCCTTTCTTTGCTCAATTCATATCCATTAGCAACTCAGTTCATCTTCTTCATCCACTCCTATCTGACATATCCCCTCCTCTTTCTGCCATCATCACGGATTTTACTATAGCAAGCAGTGTCTGTAAAATTGCTACTGATCTTTCCATTCCCACTTATATACTCATCACTACTTCTGCTAGATTTTTCTCTCTCATGGCCTGCCATTCTCAGCTAGTAGAAAACAATCCCAAAAATGGCGGCGATGAAGGCATAGACAGCATTGAACTTCCAGCTGGTTTAGCTCCAATGCCACTGTCAAGTATTCCTCCCCCTTTCTTTAACCCAAATCACTACTTTTCAACCATTATAAGTTCAAATTCTACATCTTTTTCGAAAGTGAATGGTATACTGGTGAACACCTTTGACTGGTTCGAGACAAAAACAATTGAGGTACTGTCTAAAAGCTTAAGCTATTTCAATACGCACCCTTTCGTATAGGTCAGATTCATTACCAAAGACGTGACACTTGGAACAATTTTATAAATGGATGCTAATGCTACTTGAACCATAATCTTTGTTAGCTATGACACTTTAATTATTAGAGACGGCGCAAATAAATTTATTTGAGCAATGCTAGATAGACAGGAAAAAGCAAACAGATACACTTGGTGGCAATTCATTGGGAGATGGAAAATTTTGAAAAAAAACCGCCCAATCACAAGCTGCCAACTCTGTCTGTTTTCTTTCCCTGTTTCCAATTCCCTGTTTGAGTAGATTAGTTCAATTTATTTAGATTTTGTCTTGAACAGGTACTGAATAGTGGAACGGTAGTGCAAGATCTAGCACCCATTCTCCCTGTCGGACCTCTTGAGTCTTTTAAGGCTGAACAGGCCATTGATCTTCCATGGCTAGACAATCAACCAGCAAAGTCCGTACTCTTCATAAGCTTCGGAAGTCGGACAGCATTATCAAAAGATCAGTTAAGAGAATTGGGCACTGGACTAGAAATAAGTGGGTGCAGATTCTTGTGGATATTGAAAGGCAGCGAAGTTGATACACAAGACAAGGAAGCAATTGAGGATATACTAGGTGAATCATTTCTTGAAAGAACAAAGAATAAGGGACTGGTTATTAAAGGGTGGGTCAACCAAGACCAGATTTTAGCACATCCAGCAATTGGAGGATTCTTGAGCCATTGCGGGTGGAACTCAGTAATGGAAGCAGCCAGATTGGGGGTGCCCATATTAGCTTGGCCACAGCATGGGGACCAAAGGGTTAATGCACAAGTGGTAGAAAATGCCGGCTTGGGGTTGTGGGCTAGGGATTGTTTTTGGGAGAAAATGTTGGTTAACGGAGAAGAAATAGCAGAGAAAATCAGAGAGATTATCCGAGGCGAAAATTTGGTCAAGGCAAGTGAGGTGGGGGAAAAAGCTCGACAGGCTCATGGAATTGGTGGGAGTTCAGAACAGGTAATTCAGGGCATCATTGAAACATTGAAGAAAAAGAAATAAGCTCACCTCAGTTTAAAGATATTGTAATAAAATTTTATGATAATTCTCCGTAATATTTTCATTAGAATCACTCGAATTTGATCGGTTGCATTTCTAATCGGTCCAATAGATTCAGTCGGTCTCAATTAAACAATGTCGAGGATAATTTGATTACATGAGGCGGCTGTAGACAATTGTTTTTAAGAATGCAAGATGAAGGATTGATAGAGTTCGATATGTGCACATGAAAAGATTATGCGAACATCATGCAAACAAAATAATTGAAAGCTAATACAAACATACAAAATTGATATTGTCTACACCTATGCTTTACAATTTTAGTACGTTTTTATTGACTTCTTCACGGTTGTAATCTAGGATCGATTTCTCTTTAGGAAATAGGAAAATAGAACGTGAGATTCCATATCTATTATTGAGTCGTCATATTTCGCAAAGCTTTGAAGTGCAATAAATTATGTCGTGAAAAGGTTTGAATACCGTATATATGAGGTTGTAGACAATTGTATTCTATGAAAGCAAGATAAAGGATTGATGGAGAATACACGATATATTTTATGAAGCTGAGTCGAGAAATTATGTCTCTATGCATGAAAGGAAAAAAAAACGAAAAACAAAAAAGATAGGACCCTATTGTCGTCACCAAATTCATTTAACATAAATTAATGCAAGATGAAGGATTGATGGAGTTCAATACATGGGCATGAAAGGGCTGTGCGGAAACCGTACAGGCAACATAATTGAAAGCTAAAACCAACATACAAAATTGATCATGTTTAGTTCACTCCTTATTCCTTATAACTCTAGTGTGTTCATATTGATCTTGTCTTAACCTTCTTCGGGGTCGTAATCTAGGCTTGATTTCTCTTTTTGAAATAGGAAAAAAGAAAAGGAGATTTCTTATATATTGTCGAGTCATATTTCATTAAGCTTTGAAGTGCATTAGATTATATTTTGAGATGGTTTGAAAACCATATGCCATATTCAATAATGATTTGGAGTCCATCAAGTTGCATTGTAAAATAGTTTGAACCCTGAGGATCGATTCGTAAATACCAAGTTCTCCCTTACTCAAATCGCATCAATTCTCTGCTCTCATAATAGACACAGACTCGATGGGGGTTCTCCATGTGCTTCGAGAACTTAAATTGGAGCTAGGAGATAGATCTAAGTACTTAAATAGTTATTACCCACACTCGAAGAATTCTTTGGCCATAGAGAATCAAAGGTAAAGCATAGCTTATTACCTAAAATTTAGGCTTTTCTCGTATTCATTGACAAGTCAAGCTTTCACTTGTGAAGATCATATCTTATATATGAAAAAGTTGAAAATCTAAATTTGAAAGCAGATAAACTTGGACAAAATGACACGTTTGCATCGAGAGAACTTATCCATCATTAAAACTCTACAAACATAAAATATTGAAGACCCGAAAATAATAAAATTTAAAGGTTGGATTATAGTTTGTAGAAATTATGCAGATATAGAGCTAGAAAAAGAAATAAATCTCATACTTAATTTTATTTAATTTTTTGGATATGCTTTGAATATATTATGGAAGATAAAAATACTTATTAACGTATTGTGCTTTGAAAATGATTAGTTTTCTAAATTAAAGGGAAATGAAATTAATGATTCTAAATTCAATAATAATGGATAGTAGGTTATAAAATTATTTAAATTCTAATAATGATTGAAAGACGAATTGAGAATTATACAAAAACAATGAGGGTATTATCGTCTTTCAAAAGTTCTCATCAATCCTTCATTTTTAAATATTGTAGATAGATGTAGATATATATTATTTGATTTTAATTTATGATCTAAACAGTTTATAAACGCTTCTCAACATGAGGTTTTATTAAAATAAATAAATTAAAAATATACTGACGAATGAGTGAACGATGTTTATTTTGTATACAAGCGGAGTTAAGAAATTAACGAGGATAAAATGGCATTAACACTGTCAAATACATTAATATTTACAAATCAAAGGGATTAAGGTGTCCCTTCCCATATAGTCAACATTGTTGGGCTTCTTCTTTCTTCAGGAAAATTACCAAACCTTTCTAGGGCCCAAAAGCCCAATAATTTCATCCCACAGCATAATATTACCCACAGTAGCAAGCCCAATAACACTAAGACTACAAGCAGCTACAGTCCAATAACGGGCCCTAATCTCATCCCTAAGCTGCTTTCTTTCCCAAGCACAATATCCATCAAAAAACTTGAAATCCCCTACTTGTACCATATCCCTTTTCACCATTTCAGCAGCACACCCCACACTCTCTTTTGTCCCATAGTACAACCCTTTCATTACCTCGTCGAAAACCCCACTTTTCCCGAATGAATCATTCCCCTCTTTCGGGGTTACAAGAAAAAGCCCTTCTTCCAATGGGCCCCCAAAGAATAAGGGCCTATCGGAAAAAGTACCGGATACATCGAGTGCCGATGAACCCATTTCCTTAATGGACATGAGTGATGACCTGTTGAGTATAACACCAGTTGGGCCTATTGGGCCTGTAGATAAGAGAAGGATCACTGTCTTTTCAAAAATGTGGACCCCGTTTAGCTTTTCTGTAGCAATCAATAGGCAACCTTTTTCGGGCTCATGGATGGTGTGGGCCCATTTGTCTCCAATTGCGTTTGGTTTAGTCTGAGAAATAATGGCGTCTTGATCAACCATTAAAGAAGGCTCTACTTGCTTTATGGCTCGATCTCTAGCGATTAGTCCGGCTCTGAATGCTCGCCAGTCCGCGTTAATAGAAGGCATCGGCTCGTCTTGAGGAGATGAGGATGGTGAACCCAATTGGCAACCTGTAATCGACCCAAAATAGACGCAAAAATTATACAGTCTGTTATTTATTTTTATTAACAATATCATGTTAATCAATGTGTATGGGTAAAAGCTCAAGATGGATAGTCATTAATGCCTAATACGTGACACCAATCTAGATGCCATGTATAGAAGCAACACACCATCCCATCCAAATGAACGGACAAGATTATCTCAAAGTGCGGATGTATTCGAGCAAGGTCGAGTGGTTGCAAGGGCGGAGCCAGAAAATGATATTAGGATGGGCTGAAACTTAAAAAATTTCGAATAAATTCACGTCACAAGAAATCGAGTTTCGGAGGCTATTCTCGTGACATTTACGATAAAAAGTACATGGAACTCAATGAAATAAAAAAAGTTTAAATGTCTCACATTAAGATATCCCACTAAATCTTTGTATTTTTTTTACCAAATAGAAAATCAATGCTTGCCTTAAAAATATAAATCGACCGAATCATGATAGAAATAAGCAAAAATACACACCCACCAATGAAAATTTAAAAAAT
>CAIGRM010134619.1:0-16343 GCA_903798335.1 Fraxinus albicans | reverse complement strand
TTAACAACGTCGTAATTTCTGAAATATTCATAATTTTGTGGTCCCAACTCCAAGAAATTCTCTCGCTACATTTTAAAAGTGAGATGTCACGATCGAGTAGGTCAAAAAATATCGATAACCATTTTCAGCCCATTTAATGATCATACCAAAGCAAAATTACCTTTCTTTATCACATTTATGTCATTGTATATGAGAGGAGCATTTTAGAGAATTTGCATTCTGTCGAGTCAACAAATGATGGCTGCATATGCCCACTTACTATTCCAACGGGAAGAAATCTTCTGAAAATGGCAAAAAAAAAAATGGATACCAAACCAGCGCTAAATATCTCGATATTTTCTTTAAGCTTAGTCAAATTTGTCCTCTCAGCCTATTTATCCACCTTATTATCAATGATATCTTTTTTTGCTATCATCATTCACTAAAATTTAGTTTAAATTATTAAATGAATTCTAATTATGTAACATGGTGGTGGTTCATTAACTAGCTTTAAATAAAAATAATGTTGTTAAATATAGTCAATATGAATTGAATGGTAAGAGTCGAACGCGTGATTTTAATCTCTACAAAATGAAAGTTGTATCAATAATCAAATATTGCCATTTTAAGATGTAAAAATATATTCACAACAACACATTAATGCATGGGTCCATGGTGAATCATTACATTATTTTTTGATTGAATCGATCGCTCGACAATATTTCAATACATACGTACCTACATACATAAAATTGAAAGTTATATAATCGATGCAATTTTCCATGTTTTCTTTAAAAAGACCAATTTTATCTAATTTTTATAATATTAAATAAAACTTGAGCAGACGCAACACTTGTTTTTCAAATTATTAGAACATTTATTGGAAGAATTAAGTAAGTTCCTCGATTTTAGAATTTAGAGATGCCCTATTTTTAACCCAACATTGCGATATTTTTGAGTAGTTTGTTTGGCTAATTTATAAATGTTGAAACTCATTTTCAGTCATATTTCAATTGATCAACAAATATTATTTATGTATCACTAATTTCTATCTATTTACAAAGAGAGATGCTATGGTTACCGGGGTAGGTTTGACAACTCTCTTGACAGGCCCTCACAACATTGGAGGGCCCACTTTTCTTTTTAAAAGGTGGGGCCCCCACTGTTGTGAGGGGCCGATCAGGGGGTTGTCAACCCCCGATATAATTAGCATTTCTAATTTACAAATTAATTAGGCTATAGATTCTTCCCAAATATAAACTAATATTAATATATAATTTATAAACCTGCTATATTTAGCTCGCGTTTGGTTCGAAATAAAATTTAAATCAAAATCAATAATTATAACGGTACAGAAAGATGAGATAACCGCTTGTCAAATCTATCTTTTCATTAGAAAAAGGACAATTCTAAATTTCGGCCAATATGAGAGACACGTCTTCTCGTTTGGCAGCGATTTCACTTCATTCATTTTCTACAACTTTCTTTGGATTCATTTAAATCTGAATTTTTAATCTTAAAAAAGTGAAAATGGATGTTTTGAATGGTAATTTTTTTAAAGATTGTGGGATTAAAAATACGATTTTTTTTATTTACGAATAAAATATTTTATTATGTAAATATATTATTTAAAATGAATATTAGAATTAACGAGTTTTGTTTTAATTGTGTATAATACTATATTAAATTTGAGCTCAATTAAATTAATCTAATAAATAATTAAATTGATGAGTTTAGTGCATCTAAATAAAGTGTGTGCCGGATTATATGTGTAAAAATCGGATTCAATAGAGTTTTATTTAACAATATGTCAAACACATATGGAAACTATAAATAGGGTTATGATCCCCAATTCATATGCAACTTCGCATTCTTTGTGTCATCTTATCAACGCAATAATACAAGAGGAAGCATATAGAAGAGAAAGATCCAAAACCCATAATCAAAAATAAGGATTGAAAAAAAAAAATCAAGAAGAAGAATTTGAGTAATTAAATAAAAAAATAAGACAATCAAGATTATGGAACAAGCAGTCAAAATCAAAATAAAAAACCCAAGAACCAAAAGAACCAATAATAAAGATTCAAAATCAAGTATTAAAGATTTATTCCCAAAAAATTAAGGTATGTTCAGTTTTATAATTTTCTTAATAATTTGACATGCAGGATTTTGACAATAAATTAATTAGGTTTTCAAGTTTTAAAATTTAACAAGTAGTATCAGAGCTAATTCCATATTAAACCATTGAGATTAAAGAAAAAAATTTAGTGTTAAAATTCATGCTTTGGATTTTTCAATTTTGGAATGTGAATTTTATCCCTAAATTTTAAATTTTGGATTTTGAGAAAGTTTTAACTAAAATTGATTGTTGAATTAAGCTTTTGCATTATGGGTATCTATTATGTCAGTGTAATTGTATGGATAAAAAAACGCGTTTGAATTAATTATGATAAGTTTCCCTCCGACACATTGATTGATCGATCGAATGGGTGGCACATTTTCCAAATTCTTATTAGTGGATATTAAATTCATCCTTCAATTAAATGGCTTTGGAAAGCGTGGAGTAATTTTTTTTAATGGGAATGAAAACAAAATATAAAGTTGCCACGGTTGCCGAGGCAATTGTTGTTCGGCGCTACGGCGCTGAATTACTATTTTTTATTTATTATTTTATTTTATTTTTATTTTTTGTGAAAATAAAAGAAGGGAAAAAAAAATTAAGAGCCTAAAGGGGCAATCAAATTCAAATCCTAGAACTAAAATTTATTTCGGATTATTAATTTTCTAAAATAGATTAATAGAATCAACATGTTACTAAAGTAACATCTCTTGTCTAAATTAATTTATTTTGAATATTAGGAAGTTGTGTGTACGTAATTGATGCGGATATTCATCGGCTCAAAGTAATATCAATGTTTGGCCGAATTATTTACATACCCGTGGTGATAAATATGTGACAATTGTAAAGTTTTTCATTATGTGAACATTGAGTCGGTCCATAGATAGACTTGATATTTGACCGAATTTATTGTCAATATTCAATTCTACACAAAGAGTGACATTTACAAGTTGGTATTTCTGTCCAAAAACAAAATATCAATATTGTACTCGATCTTTTGTGATAGGGTTCACCATTATTTGAAATTATTGATTGTCCAATACGGATTTTCATTTGAACATGTTAATTAGGTTTAAGTTTTCTATTCAGTTAATCCATCAACTTCTACAATAGATACCGACATCAATTATATTCATGTGCTCGAATTAAAGTTTAAGGGTTGGAAAGAAAACGCTTTTATCGTTCTGGCAACATAGATCTAGACCTTATGTTAAGGACTGAACAATCCACTACTCTTAGGGAAAAGAGTTTCATTAAGGATCCATTTGATTGTCAGAATGGAATTTGGGTGAAAGAAATTAAATGAATTCCAAAGAATTGAATTGCCTATAACTTGTTTAACTGGGAATTGTTAATTAATTGTGTTTGATTGGTATAATTTTTTACCTGAAAAATATTGAAATTTGGGATCTTTTGGTGTTCGTTTGACTTTGTATTCCATGTAAATTGTCCCTTTAAGAGATATAATTTGTTACAATTGAGGATAGAATTTGTTTCCATTGCCAATTTTTTTTTTTAAAAAAAAAAGTTACCTAAAAAAACTTTTCCCACCAAACCCATGCGAAAAAATTTTCCTCAAAAATCAAGAAAATGTAGAAAACAAATTTCATAGAAAATTTAGTCAATCAAACATGCAAAAAGGTGGAAATAGATTTTAATTTTCATCTTTCATGAAAAATAAAGAGTAATCAAACATGACCTAATTAAAAATGGGACTCGGATAAGTGAGATCGTTTAAACCCGCATGAGTCTTATGATCATGAAGCGTATAATTTCAATAACATTTAGGGGCGTTAATGTAACTATTGTCAAGGAATTTATTAAAAAATTGAAAAACGCTTTCCAAGAGACAATAAGGTCGGAACTAGTACGCTTTAACAAATTTGATTTCACTAAAATATAAGACTAAAGAAAATATATGGGAGCACATCATAAAAATGTCTCATCTTGCTTCAAAATCAAATGCATTAAAGTTTGAGTTGTCTGATGATTTGCTCGCACATTTGATTTTGATTTCTATTCTTGCACAATTCAGTTAATTTGAAATCACTTCCAATTGTTAAAAGGGAAAGTGAACTCTTGATGAACTCATTTCATATTGTGTGCAAGAAGAAGAAAGTCTAAAGTAAGAAAGAACTAGAAGTACTCACTTGGCAAATACCTATAATGACAGTTAGAGGATAAAGAAGCTGCATCTGATTCAGTTCAAAAGGAATAGTAAAAACCTGAAAAGGATTAATCATCTGGCTATTTCTTTTGTGAAAATGTAGAACATATAAAGAAATATTGTACTAAATACCACGCTTATCGTGTAAAGAAAAATACAATTCTCACTTTGGTTTGTTTTGAGGTTAATTTAGTTTCAATACCCAACATATTTTGTGGATAAATTATGGCACCACTACTCACATAAATGCATCTATATAGGGTTGCATGAACAGCTAAAAGTCAATTGATGGTGAAAGATTCATCTATATCGAGCAATGACAAATCAGTTAAAGTTGAGGTTATAGGGACCTTAGACTATCATTAAAAACTGATTATTATTTGAATTTAAAATGGACATTTGCGGTATCGTCTTTTAGATGAAATTTAATTTCTATTTCTATATTGGATAAATTTGGTGTTCAATTGAAAATAGTCAGTTTGATATTTTTCTTGATTCAAATATTATGGGTACCCGTTCTTTATCCTGTTACGATAGCATATATTTGTTTAATACGGTTGCATCTTATAAAGAAATCTTGCATGTGAATTTACATGGTATTAAACATATATTAACGATTGAGAATTTTGCTTCATTAAGGCACAAGCGATTAGGTAATATCTCTCAAGAGAGAATAGAAAATCTTGTATCAAAGTGAATTCTTGATTCCCTTAATTTTTCAAACTGAAATGTTTATGTTAATTACATTAAGGGAAAACAAACAAACATAAAGAGATTATGTCCTAATAAAACTTTGGACGTTTTAGAATTAATTCATACGGATATCCGTGGGCTATTCACTTCGACTTCTTGCAATGATCAACAGTAATTTAGTATGTTCATGGACGGATTTTTCTCACTATGGCTACATATATCTCATTAATGAGAAATCTCAAACACTAGACATGTTCAATGCATACAAGGGCCTTATTTGAGCAACCTTTTTGTAGAATGAGAATGGAAAATATAGTCGTTATTGGGGTCCACACAAGATATAAAATTTGAATTTAAATGTTGATTTGATGGATAACGGTCATATTTTTCATTTTAATGAGATAATAATGTAGCTCAAACGGGGCTAAATAATGAAACTTTAAACCAATCCACTTATATTTTTATTTAAAAAAAATAAAAAATTATACTCTCAATGCACCGAAATCTTTTTATAGAATGAGAATGAAAAATATAATCGTTATTGGGTCCACACAAAGATAGAAAATTTGAATTTAAATGTTGATGTGATGGATAACGGTCATATTTTTCATTTTAATGAGAAAATAAGGTGGTCCAAACAGGGGCAAGGTTGAGGTTGAAAAACTACTTTGTAAAAGAATTTTACAAGTCAGATCTTACCATAGTGGTGAATACTAGGACAGATATGATGAATCAAAAGAACAATGTCCAGTGCTTTTGCTAAATTCCTAGAGAAATGTGAAATTGTCTCACAGTATATCAGAATCTCTCTAGGTAAAAGCACCAAAGACTACAGCTTAAATTATCAACAAAGTTCCAAGTAAAACAAATGTTAAGGGATTACAAATATTTTAATATTAGGTCAATTTTTGAAACAGGAAATGTTCGATTCCTTGAGGATGTAGAGTGTGCGGAGGGAGATAAGGTTAAGAATTTTGTCTTGGGGGAAGAATATGTATATATTTCTTTTCTTACAATTGACAATGATCAGGACTATAGATAAATTCTTGCTCTAGATCATGTTCAAGAAGCAATTTCGAATCAAAACACTATTACAAAATCCCCTATACACAATCAGGAGATTGTTCCAGAAAAAACTCAACAACCTCAAGAACAAACGACATTAAGAAATTCACTATAAAAAGGAAAAAGACAATTTCGGATGACTTCATAATCTTTTTCCAATAAAATAAGGATGACATAAATTGATGGAAGAAGAACTGATCAATCAACTCTCATCAAGTCATGCAAAGAAATAATTATAAAGAGTGGATTGATACCATGTATAAAGAGATAAATTACATAAGTAACAATGACGTTTGTGAACTCATCTCATTGCGTGAAGGTGCGAAATCCATTTGTTGTAACTGGATATTTAAAATCAAGAGAGATTCGAAGGGTGATGTGGAGAGATATGAGACTCGTCTTGTTGCAAATGGTTTTATTCAAAAGGAATGCATTGACATTAATGATATAATATATTGATTACTTATTAGTATTTTACATCTAATCTATGAGGATTTGGGCTTAAACTACATGAAGTTAGATCATTTGAGAGGATCGGTCTTAAAATCTGATGGATCATTCTAGCTTCTACACAAATCGCATGGCTCATTTGAGTATTATGGGCCATATAACATATTAAGGCTCTGTTTGGTCCACATTATTTTTTTCATTCTCATTATTTTACTCATTTTCAACCACACATTTTTCAATAAAATAACATTTTACATCACATCAATAATTTTTCCTTCTTTTTCAACCACATATTCCCCATCACATCAACAGTAAAAATGCATAATTACCTTCAAAATGTGGACCAAATGGAGACTAAGATTCAAATTCGTTATAAAATGTCAATTTTTTGAGGAGGAGTAACATAAGCTCTTATAAATTAATCAGAAAAATTAAGTGATATTTTATCCTTAGTGTGTATGTAGCTCGAGACGATAGTGGCGGACAGCAATAGATCATCCTAATCTTCAAGCGTAGATGCCTTTTAACAGTCATCTCCATGTCTTCTAGCATAGATTCCTTCAAGCGTAGATTCCTTTTAACATTGGCATTCATCATTATGCCTTTTGTTTGTACGTGTGAATCTTTGGGCATATTTGCTTCACTATTCACAATGTCGTTGTCACTATTACCCATCAATCTGGCTTGACAATATGATGAGGGGTTCTTGGTTCCTTCCTTTCTCTCTTCTAGTTGTAAAATTCAGAAAATAGAGATATTTTTTTATTTAAAAAAAAAAAGAAGCAAATAACTGTATGATACATTATCATTATATACTAAAGTAGGCTAGGCACCCACGATTCTTTATATAAACTAACCACCAATGGTTGACAAACATCATGATCAAGCTGTAGAGATCTTATTAAAGAATGGAATTTAAATTTAAATAAAATAAAATGTGACACCAAAATGTATTATTGAAAGTCAATGGTACCGATATGTCTATTCATGTATCGGGATTCGGATAGCCATCGATGGTTTGAATAGTTTCAAAAGTTGATACCAAGATGAATAATTAATTTTAATCATACCATTTATAGAATTTACATTTTTTATCAACTTTTCGTTTAAATATTTCATCAATTTTTATTAAAATTTACTAAAATTTTCGTCATTTTTTTGTTGGAACAACCCCTAAATGCTCATACATGATTGCAATGAATTTCACGACGTTATTCATATATGTATGCACCTTTATGTCTATATTGTATAAAATCCGCTATCTTATTTTTTTGATTGAACCTTAGTAGATATTTGGAGAATCGGATAAGTGAAAATGGACAATACTATAAAGTTTTAATTTATTTTTTTTATTTTAATATCATTAATACNAATTTATTTTTTATTTTAATATCATTAATACTTATCAATAATCTCATTTCTTGCCAAGGCCAAAAAAAAGCCATCTTTTCTTGGTCAAGGATTACTTCTTAATCAAATAATGTAAATGACTAAAATCATCCTCACAATTGAAATTTGAATTATTAGATGAAACCCTTTTCGTCGATTATTTGTTTTATTTTTTTGGACGAATAACTCGACGTGATAAATACCTTGAAAATGAAATTTGTGATATCATAGATTACATTTAAAAAGGTCAAAATCAAATTTTTACTTAAAAAAAAAAAGTTTAAAGTAACTTAAGATTTTCTCAACTCATTGATATCGTAGATTACATGGTATGACATATATCTTTCAAAAGAAGTTATTTTAGACTGACCTTTTTAAAAAGTTATCCAAATAAATTTAAAAGTAATTTCTTAATCTCAAATAACTTTTGACTTTTCAAAGCCTTGACAAACAAGCCCTATATGTATAAAATGACTATTGATTATAAAAATTATTTAGGAATGTATAATTGGTGCATTATTTGAGCTTGTTTCCTTGTATGACAAGTTTTTTTATACACAATATTTTCGCTCTGGCTTTCACACAAATATATAAATTTTATGTATAAATACATTTCATATATTGTTTTATTGTTAGGTATTTAAATTAACAACTTTTGAATCCGTAATACACTTACAGATTTTGAATTCATATTACAATTTTGGGACTTAATTTATAAAATTCGCCTCAAGTCCCGAAAATCACAAAACCGGCACTGTCTTCAGGTGCCTAAATAGTCATTAAACTTTGCTAAAAGTTCCCATAAGGTCACTGAATTTCAAAACTTTCCTAATTAATCACTAAACTTTGCAAAAAACTCATAAGAGGTTACTGAACTTCAAAACTACCATAAATAGTCACTGAACTTTTCCAAAACTGCCCTAATTAGTCACTCAACTTTGGAAAAAATTCCTAGGGGGTCATTAAATCATTAATATGTGAGGTCACAATTTGCAAAATTCGGTGACCTCCAATGAAGTTTTAGCAGACTATTTAGGGTAATTTTGAAATTCAATGACCTCTTAGGAACCTTTTGCAAAGTTCAGGGACTAATTAGGGAAGTTTTGAAATTCGGTAACCTTCTTGGAACTTTTGGCAAAGTTCGAGGACTAATTTAGGGTATTATGACAAGTAATGAAATAGATGTTTATTGCTATCTCGATATTCCCGATCTTTTTTTATCTAAAAGTCCATCCGCATATATACAGAATATAGCTTTGTTTTCGCCACTCATTATAAGTGGGAGGAGTATACGAAACATGCTTTTGTCCTTTACTTATTCCATGTCTAGTTGATGTGCAGTTTTGTTCATACTTTTTAATTTTTTTCAATAATAA
The DNA here is from genome assembly GCA_903798335.1 of Fraxinus albicans. NCBI lineage: Eukaryota > Viridiplantae > Streptophyta > Magnoliopsida > Lamiales > Oleaceae > Fraxinus > Fraxinus albicans. The sequence goes on along the minus strand of CAIGRM010134619.1, from coordinate 7,105 downwards.
CGGTGTCACTTATAAAATCTTAATAAATTTGTGGTCCAACTCGAAAGCATTTCTTCCCTACTATACGTTAGGAGTGAGATGACACAATTGAATAGGTGCAAAATTTTGGCATTTAGAACATTGAAGTCTATTTCAAGATCAATTTTCAACGCGTGAAGTTCTAGGTGTGTGATGTGCCTATTTTTTCAAATAAATTCGCAAGAAGACGTTTAATATCTCAATCTCGATTTTAAATTAGTAAACGAATTCAGATTACCTAGCATGGTGGTGGTTCATTAATATATAAATTTTATATAGTGCGTGAAATGGACCAACGCCACAATTACACATAAAGGTTTGGGACTTCGGCCGCAGAAAAGAAAGGTTTTGGTGTAATCTGTAACAAAATAAAATGTTTGGTACCGGAGCTACAAATTTTCCGAGTCAAAATTACTGTTTGAACGTTGACTAATGGTTTTATGGACGGAATTCAAGATTTGGGACCGACGCTGCAAATACATACAAAGATTTGGGACTTCTGCAGCAAAAATTAAAGGTTTGGGCCCGACACCGCAATTACATAAAAGGTTTGGAACTTCGATCGCAAAAATTAAAGGTTTGGACGTAATCTGCAATATAATGAAATGTTTGGGACCGCAGCTGCAATTTTTCCAATTTTTATAATATTAAATAAAACTTGAGCGGACGCAACACTACTTTTTCAAATTATTAGAACATTTATTGGAAGAATTAAGTAAGTTCCTCAATTTTGGAGTTAAGAGATGCCCTATTTTTGAAGGATGAACCGCATTCTTAGCGGCCTCCCACCTGCCCTGGACCTTGGTGAAAAAGGTAAATTGCAAGTTATGCCTCCAAGGGTATAGGATGGAAGGCTACTTGTACACTTACACTTACCCAAGGGCCAAATCCATATTTCAGGAGTTAAGAGATGCCCTATTTTTAACCCAACATTGCGATATTTTTGAGTAGTTTGTTTGGCTAATTTATAAATGTTCAAATTTATTTTCAGTCATATTTCAATTGATCAACAAGTATTATTTATGTATCACTAATTTCTATCTATTTACAAAGAGAAATGCTATGGTTACTAGGTGGGTTTGACAACCCTCCGGCAAGCCCCTCACAATAGTGGAGGGCCCACTTTTCTTTCTAAAAGGTGTGGCCCCCATTGTTGTGAAGGACCGATCAGGGGGTTGTCAACCTCCGATATAATTAGCATTTCTAGTTTACAAATTAATTAGTTTGTAGATTTTTTTCAAATATAAATTAAGGTGGAGATTTTTGGGAGAATAATTGATTTTTGAATAGTGATATGATGGGAAATGTGTGGTTGAAAATGAGAATTGATTTACTATAGAAAATCAAAATTCATACCAAATAGGCCCTTAATCTATAATTTATAAACCTGCTATATTTAGCTCACGTTTGATCCGAAATAAAATTTAAATCAAAATCAAAAATTATAATTGTACAGAAAGATGAGATAACCGCTTGTCAAATCTATATTTTTATTAGAAAAAGGACAATTCTAAAATTACGGCCAATATGAGAGACACGTCTTCTCGTTTGGCCGGGATTTCACTTCATTCACTTTCTACAACTTTCTTTGGATTCATTTAAATCTGAATTTTTAATCTTAAAAAAGTGAAAATTGATGTTTTGAATGGTAATTTTTTAAAGATTGTGAGATTAAAAATACGATTTTTTTATTTACGTATAAAATATTTTATTATGTAAATATATTATTTAAAATGAATATTAGAATTAACGAGCTTTGTTTTAATTGTGTATAATACTATATTAAATTTGAGCTCAATTAAATTGATCTAATAAATAATTAAATTGTTGGGTTTAGTGCATCTAAATAAAGTGTGTGCCGAATTATATGTGTAAATATCGAATTCATTAGAGTTTTATTTAACAATATGTCAAACACATATGGAAACTATAAATAGGGTTATGATCCCCAATTTATATGCAACTTCTCATTCTTTGTGTCATCTCATCAACGCAAGAATACAAGAGGAAGCATATAGAAGAGAAAGATCCAAAACCCACAATAAAAAATAAGGATTGAAAAAAAGAAGAATCAAGAAGAAGTATTTGAGTAATTAAATAGAAAAACAAGACAATCAAGATTATGGAACAGGCAGCCAAAATCAAAATAAAAAACCCAAGAATCAAAAGAACCAATAATAAATATTCAAAATCAAGTATTAAAGATTTATTCCCAAAAAATTAAGGTACGTTCAGCGTTATAATTTTCTTGATAATTTTGACATGCATGATTTTGACAATAAATTAATTAGGTTTTAAAGTTTCATAAAATTTAACAAGTAGTATGAGAGCTAATTCTATGTGAAACCATTGAGATTAAAGAAAAAAATTTAGTGTTAAACTTCATACTTTGGATTTTTCAATTTTGGAATGTGAATTTTATCCCTAAATTTTATATTTTGGATTTTAAGAACAATAATTGATTGTTGAATTAAGCTTTGGCATTATGTGTATCTATTATGTCAGTGTAATTGTATGGATAAAAAAACGCGTTTGAATTAATTATGATAAGTTTCCTTCCGACATATTGATTGATCGAATGGGTGGCACATTTTCCAAATTCTTATTAATGGATATTAAATTCATCCTTGAATTAAATGGCTTTGGAAGGCGTGGAGTAATTTTTTTCAATGGAAATGAAAACAAAATACAAAGTTGCCACGGTTGCGGAGGCAATTGTTGTTCGGCGCTACGGCGCTGAATTACTATTTTTTATTTATTATTTTATTTTATTTTTATTTTTTGTGAAAACAAAAGAAGGGAACAAAAATTAAAAGCCTAAAAAGGCAATCAAATTTCAAATCCTAGAACTAAAATTTATTTCGGATTACTAATTTTCTAAAATAGATTAATTGAATCAACATGTTACTAAAGTACCATCTCTTATCTAAATTAATTTATTTTGAATATTAGGAAAGTTGTGTGTACGTAATTTATGCGGATATTCATCGGCTCAAATGAATGTCAATGTTTGGCCGAATTATTTACATACATATAGTGATAAATATGTGACAATTGTAAAGTTTTTCATTATGTGAACATTGATTCGGTCCAAAGAAAGACTTGATGTTTGACCGAATTTATTGTTAGTATTCAACTCTACACAAAGAGTGACATTTACAATTTGGTATTTCAGTCCAAAAACTAAATATCAATGTTGTACTCGGTCTCTTGTGATAGAGTTCACCATTATTTGAAATTATTGATTGTCCAATACGGATTTTCATTTGAACATGTTAATTAGGTTTAAATTTTCTATTAAGTTAATCCATCAACTTCTACAGTAGATGTCGACATCAATTATATTCATGTGCTTGAACTAAAGTTTAAGGGTTGGAAAGAAAACGTTTTTATCGTTCTTAGCAACATAGATCTAGACTGACTTTAAGGACTGAACAATCCACAACTCTTAGGGAAAAGAGTTTCGTTAAGGATCCGTTTGATTGCAAGAATAGAATTGGGTAAAAAGAAATTAAATGAATTCTAGAGAATTGAATTGCCTATAACTTGTTTCACTGAGAATTGTCAATTAATTGTGTTTAATTGGTATAATTTTTTACCTGAAAAATATTGAAATATGGGATCTTTTAGCTTTCGTTTGGCTTTATATTCCATGGAAATTGTCCCTTTAAATGATATAATTTGTTACAATTATGATAGAATTCGTTTCCATTGTCAAATTTTTTTTTTTTTTTTTTTAAAGTTACCTAGAAAAGTTTTTCCAACCAAATCCATGGGAAAAACTTTTCCTCAAAAATCAAAAAAATTTAAAAAACAAATTCCATGAAAATTTTAGCCAATCAAAAATGCAAAAAGGTGGAAATGGATTTTAATTTCCATTTTCCATTGAAAAATTAAAAATGGGACTCAGATAAGAGAGATCGTTTCAACCCGTATGAGTCTTATGACCATGAAGCGTGGAATTTCAATAACATTTAGGGCGCTAATTTAACTATTATCAAGGAATTTATTAAAAATTTGAAAAAACGCTTTCCAAGAGGCAATAAGGTCGGATCTAGTACGCTTCTGACAAATTTGATTTCACTAAAATATAAGTCTAAAGAAAATATATAGGAGTACATCATAAAAATGTCTCATCTTGCTTCAAAATCAAATGCATTAAAGTTTGAGTTGTCTGATGATTTGCTCGTACATTTGATTTTGATTTCTATTCTTGCACGATTCAGTCAATTTGAAATCAGTTCCAATAGTTAAAAGAGAGAGTGAACTCTTGATTAGCTCATTTCATATTGTGTGCAAGAAGAAGAAAGTCTAAAGCAAGAAAGAATTAGAAGTACTTACATGACAAATACCTGTAATGACAGTTAGATTATAAAGAAGCTGCATTTGGTTCAGATCAAAAGGAATAGCAAAAACCTGAAAATGATTAATCATCTGGCTATTTTTTTTGTGAAAATCTGGAACATATAAAGAAAGATTATGCTAAATACCCCGCTTACCATGTAAAGAAAAATACACATCTCACTTTGGTTTGTTTTGAGGTTAATTTAGTTTCAACACCCAACATATTTTGTGGATAAATTATGGCACCACTACTCACAAAAGTGTATCTATGTGGGGTTGCATGAACAGCTAAAAGCCCATTGATGCTGAAAGATTCATTTATATCGAGCGATGACAAATCAGTTAAAGTTGAGGCTATATGGATCTTAGATTATCATTAAAGACTGATTATTATTTGAATTTAAAGTGGACATTTGCGATATCGTCTTTTAGATGAAATTTAATTTCTATTTCTATATTGGATAAATTTGGTGTTAAATTGGAAATAGTCAGTTTGATATTTTTCTTGATTCAAATATTATGGGTACCTGTTCTTTATTCTGTTACGATAACATATATCTGTTTAATATGGTTGGATCTTATAAAGAAATTTTACATGTGAATTTACATAATATTAAACATAATTAACGATTGAGAATTTTGTTTCACTGTGGCACAAGCGATTAGGTAATATCTCTCAAAAGAGAATAGAAAATCTTGTATCAAAGTGAATTCTTGATTCTCTTAATTTTTCAGTCTGAAGTGTTTATGTTAAAGACATAAAGAGATTATGTGCTAATAAAACTTTGGACGTTTTAGAATTAATTCATACAGATATCTGTGGGTCATTCACTTGGAATTCTTGGAATGATCAACAGTAATTTAGTAAGTTCATGGACGGATTTTTCTCACTATAGCTGCATATATCTCGTCAATGAGAAATCTCAAACACTAGACATGTTCAAGACATACAAGGTTGAGGTTGAAAAACTACTTTGTAAAAGAATTTGACAAGTCAGATCTTACAATAGTGGTGAATATTATGACAGATATGACGGATCGGAAGGACAATGTCCAGTGCATTTTGCTAAATTTCTAGAGGAATGTGAAATTATCTCACAGTGCATCAGAATCTCTCTAGGTAAAAGCACCAAAGATTACAGCTTAAATTATCAACAAAGTTCCAAGTAAAACAAATGTTAAGGGATTACAAATTTTTTAATATTTTGTCAATTTTTGAAACAGGAAATGTCTGATTCCTTGAGGATGTAGAGTGTGCGAAAGGAGATAAGGTTATAAGGTTAATAATTTTGTTTTGGAGGAAAAATATGTATATATTTCTTCCCTTACAATTGACAATGATCAGGACTATAGATAAATTCTTACTCTAGATCATGTTCAAGAAGCAATTTCGAATCAAAACACTATTACAAAATTCCCTATGCACAATCAAGATATTGTTCTAGAAAAAACTCAACAACCTCAAGAACAAACGACATTAAGAAAATTCACTATAAAAAGGAAAAAGACAATTTCCGATGACTTCGTAATCTTTCTCCATTAAAATAAGGATGACATAAATTGATAGAAGAAAAACTGACCAATCAACTTTAATCAAGCCATGCAAAAAATAATTATAAAGAGCATATTGATACCATGTATAAAGAGCTAAATTTCATAAGTAACAATGACGTTTGTGAACTCATCTCATTGCGTGAAGGTGCGAAATCCATTTGTTGTAACTGGATATTTAAAATCAATAGGGATTCGAAGGGTGATGTGGAGAAATATAAGGCTCGTCTTGTTGTAAATGGTTTTACTAAAAAGAAATGTACTGACATTAATGATATAATATATTAATTACTTATTAGTATTTTACATCTAATCTATGAGGATATAGGCTTAAACTACACGAAGTTAGATCATTTGAGAGGATCAATCTTAAAATCTGATGGATCATTCTAGCTTCTACACAAATCACAGGGCTCATTCGAGTATTATGGGCCATATAACATATTAAGGCCTGGTTTGATCCGCATTATTTTTTTAATTCTCATTTTCAAACACACATTATTCAATAAAATAATATTTTATATTACATCAATAACTTTTTATTCTTTTTTAACCACATATTCCCCATCACATCAACAGTAAAAATGCATAATTACCTTCAAATTGTGAACCAAACGGGGACTAAGATGTGAATTCATTTTAAAATGTCAATTTTTTGAGGAGTAACATAAGCTCTTATAATTGATTAGAAAAATTAAGTGATATTTTATTCTTAACACTGCATGTAGCTCGAGACGATAGTGGCGGGCTGCGATAGATCATCCTAATCTTCAAGTGTAGATTCCTTTTAACCCTGTAATCTCCATGTCTTCTAGCATTCGATCTAGACTACTCGAGTTCTTTTCATTTTCCTCCCTTTAGTCGTTTGCATAGCTTATAGGGCCTTGATATTCTAGCCGGATTCTCGTGGCTTGAGTTTTCGAGAGCATGTCTTGATTTTGAAAGAAAGCAAGTGAATGTTGCATGTTGGCATTCATCATTATGCCTTTTGTTTGTACATGTGAATCTTTGGGCATCTTTTAGCATATTTGCTTCACTATTCACAATGTCGTTGTACTATTACCCATCAATCTGGCTTGAAAAAATGATGAGGGCTCTCTTCTCTCTTTTTTCTTTGTTTTTTTTTTTTTTAATCGAGACTCCAGTTCTAAAATTTAGAAAATAGAGATATTTTTTTATTTAAAAAAAAAAA
>CAIGRM010134606.1:0-12469 GCA_903798335.1 Fraxinus albicans | reverse complement strand
TAGTACGTAATAAATTAGACATAGAGTTATTACTCAACCATGTTTTCCTCAAAAATAAGAAAAAAAACATTTTCTTTGTGGAGAGGTAAATAAAACATTTTCCATGAAATTCATACTTTTCAAAAACTAAACTTTACTCTTCCTCTCTCATCTATCCCCTTCTCTCTCATCTACTCACCAATGAAGATGAAAAATTACAATATTTTCTAAGTTGAAATTAAGTCAATCAAATAAATTTAATTGACAATTTACATGCAAATAAGTTCTAGTCAATTCATAAAAGTTTAATGGTTGCAATTAAACACATCCTTAGTGTTATATAGCTTTTGTAGGTAAAAACTCCAACTTGGAGGGATATTATGCCTAAGGAAGAGTTTTAGAGCTTAAATTGGACAAAATGATGAATTGCATGGTTGACGAGAAGTTCGAGGACTTAATTGGAGGTTTTGAAAATACAATTAGATGAATTCACAAGTTTTTGGGACTACTTTTGGAGAAATTTGGCAACCAACTTGAACATTCTCATGGAGGATCAAATTTGAAAGAATTTAATGTTGAAGAACCAAAGTGGAGGTTAATTTTTCTCCTTTTCATCTCGTAAGATGTACACACCTCCAAAATTGATATTTATTCTCTCTACCGAAATGTTATTTCAAAAGGTTGATTTCAAATAACTTTTATTTTCTGGCTCGAATTCGGTTGGATTTAATTAATAGAAATATTAGCTAGACATGCAATGATTCTTCCTATTTTGTGTGACCCAGCCTTCAGGTATCCACTAAGCAAGTCAACCCCATTAGACATCTAGATCCCAAATTAGCTAGGAACTACACCACAATTCTTCTTCTTCTTCTTTTTACAAATTACTGCTTTTTACCTCACTTTTCAAACTTCTCTCCCTTCTGTTTTTCTAGATTTTTATTTTTATTTTATTTTGATGACTCGAAGATAGGTAGAATCACTTATTTCTACATATTGACCTATTTATTCTTGATTATATGTGTTTTAAATGGACAAATAGTTGGGATTAGATTTAGGTATACGTTCAATACAAACATGTTGGCCAAAATCAACCCACATATTCAATTTATGCATGAAATTGACATACATCCAACTAAATACTTCAATCAACTTAACCACCCCCAAACATTCCTCATATAATGTAAAGCACGAAACCAAGTGCACAAAAGCAATGAAAACTAACACACAATTGACTCAGAGAGTTGACTTGATCCCCAAACTTAAAGTTATATAGTCTTGAATGTAAGCACAACCATAGCCTAAGAAATCTAACAATACTCTCCTTGTCATATGATGATACTCCCCTTTAACATTTGTTCCCTTATCTTCTCCTAGCCTTCTATGCTTGTTCTTAAAATTGGTGGTTGCGATCATTGTATGTAACTAAATGATGGATATTTAAAGTACCTCGTGGAATTTGAATGTGTAGGATGATTGATAATTTGTCTAACCTAATTGTAGCCTCTAGACTTGACCTGCAATCAAAACATCTAGAAATAATTTTCTTTTTCAATTTTCAATTTTTAGTTTTATCATTTATCAGATGGGATGCAAAAATACTCTAAATGCAATAAAATCTAACTAATGTAAATAAAACAAATACAAGGATTGTGATGGCTTGCCTCCCTTTTAGCGTTTGATTTATAGTTTGTAGCTTGACTTTTGCAACTATCACTTATGATGGCTTGAAATGTGATGTAGTTGTACTACTTGCAATTGCCTACATGGCAGTATTCAACTTTTCTAACATACTTTCATGTGCCCTTTTTAATCGAACGATGCTCCAACTCGTCCTTCTGGCTTTACCTCATTCTTGAAAACCTACCACCAATTTGTAAAAATGCACGACATTGCTCCATCAATATTATTGTCTCAAACTCCTCAAGCTTCCTCTTTTCAGTTAGCGTCTCCCTCATGAAATTGAGGTAAAGGGTCATCTAAGCCAGAGCATTTGCGAACGGGATGTTGACAAGCCTTATTATGAGAGTCAACTCATGATAAGAACGTGTATATATATATATATATATATATATATATATATATATCAAGCACAATTATGTGTTTTTACCCAAGGAAAAAGCAATTCTACCAGATTCATTTGTAAAGGCTGATTAAAAGCATTAAAAAANTTTGCGAACGGGATGTTGACAAGCCTTATTATGAGAGTCAACTCATGATAAGAACGTGTATATATATATATATATATATATATATATATATATATCAAGCACAATTATGTGTTTTTACCCAAGGAAAAAGCAATTCTACCAGATTCATTTGTAAAGGCTGATTAAAAGCATTAAAAAAATAGCTGACGAGGCCTTGTGTTAAAAAAAGGAAAAGGACAGTGCTAGAAAAACATGGCCAAAAAATAGGGAATTGGATACAGACACACTTGGCATCAAAACATTGGGGGATGGGAAAATTTAAAAGAAAAACCAGCAAGTCAGGTGGCGCCACATGTATCTGTTTTTTATCCCTGTCTGAATTCCCTGTTTGAGTGGCTTTATCCAAAGGAAAATTCTACATGTACATAGTACAATACAGAATATGCTATAGCTTGCTCACGTCGCGTCAAAATATCTGCCAAGGCTATTGACTGCAAAATCTCATGAGAATATACTTTCCAAATCAAAATTCACTTTTAAATTCAAACCGGCTGAAAAATAAAATCCTCTCTCTCTCTAGCGACTCATTCTCCACTTACGATCTGCTTTGTCTGATGATAACTCTCCGGTGACCCTGCCCCGTCCGAAGACCTCTCATCAGCGACTCTACATCCTGTGAACAAAAGATCTTGGACCTCGTCGAAGTAAGTTTTTGTCATTTTTCGTCTTTTGAATGTGTAGAGTACATCTTTTCTTACATATTTTCTTATAAATTTGAAATGTGGAAGTTATTAAAGTTGAGTTTGTCGGACGGAGAACTGAACTAGGATTTGTGAGTGGTTGGTTGACCGAGATTGAAGAGCTGCAGGGGTTTCAATATGCCCAACCGAAGACCTTTAGGGGTTTTTTTCAAAGAAGTTTGTGAGAGGTATTATTGTCGAGACAACATTTGGGCTTTCTTGTCCAAGTGACTAGCATTATATGTGAAATACAGTTTTTTTTTTTTTTTTCCAATTAGTTATGGAATTAGATGGTAGAGTGGAAAAGTTGCAAGGTTAATACAAGAGTTTGACACTGCCAATGTTATTAGTCCAAATTCGTTATGTAATATATGGTTAACCAGTAAGGTATGCTTATTTTACTTGAATTTTACACCAACTGTAACGTTATTCATCCTGTCAATTTATAATGAAGCGGTAATATTTTTGTGAATGAATCGTGATTGTTGATGGTCGGGAAGAACACAGGAATTTGTCATTGTTACAGAGGGGCAGGACACATGATGCCGAAATGTCCGAAAAAGGAGGAGATGCCCAAACTGTGGAAAAGGGTTCATTAGATGGTTGGAGGTAGAAAAAAATTCCAAGAATCAAGGGAAGTTGTTCCATTCTTGTACCCACGACTGTAAATTTTTCAAGTTTTGTAATGTTTCACCTGACGAAGAGTATCCACTGCAAGGTAAATCAAGTGACACTACGAAAGGAAGTGAATCCGTCCACGATTTGTCCTGTATGTTGAACGTGTGTGCAAAAATAACAGAGGAAAGGGACTTGGAGATTTCATTGAACATTACCATGCAGATGGAAAAATGAGTTTCGAAAGATTTAATTTGAATTATGTTTATTTGGATGATTGTGACTGCTTTGGTTTTATGTTTGAAATCTCTGTACATATGAACAAGACTTGCATTTGGTCTATGTTGCCTCTTTTTATCAACATTTTGTGTTTCAAAATGAAATATGAACCTTGTGATAATGTAGTTTACTTCAACATGGTTATGATATCAGTTTCAAAACTCCTCCAGGAAAGATTTACATGGTTTTCCATTCAAGTATAGCCATGTCATTAGTATAAGTTAAGCAAGTGTTGGTTATAGTATTTCATGTTCATCAAGTCAACATTAAAACCATTGACTGTATGAACCATGACATATTCAATCCATGTTATTCTAATATCATAAGCTCACTTTTACACCCTACAGCACAGGCTGAACCATGAGATATTCTGACAACCATGCAAACATTCACCCAATGGCCTATCCACTTATTAAGTAGTGTTTTGTTGACAACAGCCAAGATTATCACATTAAATAAAATTCCATTCTCAACTAAGACCTTCAGCCACTAGAAAACCAATCAACCACCAACCAACATTACTTGAAATGAACAACAGAAATGCATTAGATTAGAATCTAACATAAAATTGAATACAATACAAAATGTCTACTTAGTAAGCTACCAAATAAACAATAGAAATCCAGCACGATTTTCAGTCATTTGTGTTTTACACCTATGGCAACCGAACATCATAGCAACCACATCAAGCACTTCCTTTGCTTCTACTTTTAAATCAAAATCGCCTATGCTATCTTATGTGCCGACATGTTGGGAAGGGAAGGTGCTCGTCATGCGAATGTACTACAAATGAAATGAATAACGTCATTTACAAAAAGTTCAATAGGAACTTAGCTAAGTTGGTACATATACATCTCTTGCTCAATTACCTGAACATTGATTGGAAGCGGAACATCATCTTCTAGGTATCTTTTCGATGTACTTGAGTTCGATGCCACCTGTAAAACATGGAAAAAAAATTTCACATTCAATATGTATAGAGATTGTACAAAAAAACTGATGTTTTTAAACCTTACGACAACTTCTTGATTTTTTCGAACTAGTTTCTAGATGTCCCTTCCGACAAAATTTTTTAGGAGTTCCCTTGCTTTTCATGTATTTTGGTCCGAAGATGATTTCGCTAGTGTACTTTCCAGATTCATCAATACATTTGGAGCCCATATTTGTAGGCTTTTACATCGATGCCTCTATTGTTTGGAATTAAATCCACTCCACAATTCCATGTGAACAAGATTCGTCGTGTGCTACCAAATCAGCTAACTTCATAAATACATTACACATTTGTTCATATCTAACTTGGTCTGGAGTACTAACCGAACCATCATAATTGATCGACACCCTCGTGTACGGTCTGCTAACATCTTTCCTCCATCTATGCAGTATGTACTTCTCGAGAATTAATTTCACCTGATTTCAAATCAAAATTGCGATTGTGTGCTTACAAATAATTCCTCTGAACTCAAATAAGTGACAACTGCACTCGAACTCACATTCATCCTTACGTAGGCGTACTTTAAACATAGTTGTCTTCATACAGTCATTGACAATAATGTCCTCATATACGTCGTATGTAGTATGCATGTATGAATCATAACCGTGTAATACTTCACAATATACCTTTCCAGTAAACTGTTTTTGGAATTCCCTGAACTTTGCGATTATGTGAACTGATTAGAATTGCTTCTCTGTTTCGTACCTTATCGCACATGGGACCATTTGGGATAATGATTTGAAGTCAGCTTGAAACTCTTTTTCAATTTTACTTCTCAATGCATGCTCATACTGCTCCACAAATTGTTCAAGGATGTTTTGGAATAAACATATCCATTAAAAAATGTGTTAATACCCTCACTTCTTTGTGGTTGACATACGTAGCCAAAATGAAGTTTTCAAATAGCATGGCACCCATCGACTTCTTTCATTGTATATACCAGTTAGCCAAGCATGTTCGTGCAAATCGTAATCTTCGAGTATCTTATTCCAACCTTACTCAAACTCCTCACAACTTGGCACATCACACACCAACCAATGCATAACATGAAGAATAGAAGCTTTACGTCTATGGCTGTCGAATTTTTTGGGAAACATTTTTAGAATATTCAACATGCACCGTGTATGCTTTGTGTTCGGAAACATGATTTCAATTGCATTTTGCATAGCACGATCTTGATTTGTAATTATTCCATTTGGTGCTTGATCATGCATACATTGAAGCCATGTCCTGAATAGCCATACGAAATTCCTTGTATCCTCATTTGAGACCAAACCACATCCTAGAAGAGTTGATTGTCCATGATGGTTCACCTCAGCAAATGGAGCGAATGGCATTTTGTACTTTTTAGTTAAGTACGTGGTATCAAATGTAACTACATCACTAAATTCCTTACACGCTTGCTTGCACCAGTCATCTGCCCAAATACATTCCTCAATCGGACATCGTCATCCAAGTCTATGCTAAATAGAAGCCAATCATCACCCTTCTTCGAATTCCTTTTTCGCACAGGAAAATCGATTTGGTAAGCGTAGAGCTTATAAAATTCGAAAATCTCATTTTCATCTTTAAACTTCATTCCAACGGCGGGCACAATAATTTTTGGTTCTTTACCTATGCTTGTATCATTCGGATTGTCATCTTCGGATGCAAGAATTTAAAAATTACCTACATTGACGAAAAATAGAAAATAATCAATTATCATCTTCGCACAAAACCATTAAAATATAGACAGCTTTCACTAGGCATAAGTAGAACTTAGGTCCATATACAACTTATTTTTTTCAAGCCCAATAATTATTTCTACAATAATTATTTTCAAGCCCAACTTCATAGGTTGTGTGAGCTAATTGGGAAGAATGGCCAGTAAGATACTACAACTCTACAAAATTACCTTTTGCTTATCGATATGGAGGTTGTTCTATCTATTCCATTGGGGCAGACGCGGGTTGAAATAAAGGAAACTAGCTTTACCGTGTAAAAATATAAAAAAAGTTGGAAATTAAAAATTCGGTTCAAAAAAATCTTACCCATGTCGTCGTCGGCGTTGAGGTTGTCGGCCTGGGAGTTGTCAGCTTCGATTTCCTCTACAGATTCATCACAAAATCGCTCACTTCTGACCGTGAAAGATGGAGATAACATCGTCGGGTTCATCATCCTGTCAACGCTGACGTCGAAGTTGCCAGCATCATCGAAAGGGTTTTGCCATGATTTCATTTCAATTTTCGAATGGGTTCTGTCGAAGGGTTTTCCTTCGTGTTTGATTTTTGGAGCGTAAATGAAATGGTTAGATGCATTTCAAAAGCGGGAAAGAAAGGCGCCTTTTCTTTTAATTTATTATAATTAATATCACATTTGATACAACCTACCTCACGAACAAGTACGACATGCCCTTCGCCCATTTTGTTGGCGTGAATCATCACGGGCAATCAACATTGCTAGGTTGTGGTTTGGTATCGAATGAGAACACTGATACATTTGTCTTCTTTTTCAGAATATGGCTTAAGTGCATGGATGGTCAAGCTTCGCGTGCAATAATCACCGATCAAGATAGAACCATGCAAAATGCAATTGAAATAGTTTTTCCGAATACGAAGCATAGATGGTGTTTGTGGCACATTTTAAGAAGTTGCCAGAAAAATTTAGATACCACGTGGATAAAGCTTCTATTTTTTCAGCTATTCATGTGCTGGTTTATGATTCACAATTCGTCAAAAAATTTGAGGAATGTTGGAAAGTTATGATTGAAATGTATAATCTGCATGATAACATTTAGTTGTCAGGATTGTACGAAAATAGAGGTCGTTGGGTGCCCTGTTTCTTGAATACAACTTTCTGCGCTGGTATGTCAACGACACAAAGAAGTGAAAGTATGAACCCCTTCTTCGATGGTTATGTACATTCGAAGACCTCGTTGAAACAGTTCGTCGAACAGTACGAACGAGTACTACGGAATAAGGTAGAGAAGGCATTTAGGCTGATTTTAAGTCATTCTCGCAAGTCTTACTCTGTGCGACAACATGTGAAATGGAAAAGTAATATGAGGCAGTGTATACCATTGCGAAGTTTAGGAAAGTTCAATCTAAGTTTGCGGGAAAGGCTTATTGCGATATCATTTCCACTTCAGAGGGACATATGGGGATGAGGTATGAGGTATGTGAAGACATAGTATGTGCCGAGCGACGAAAGAGAAAAATATTTGTGGTCTGGTTTAATCAAGAGAAATGTGAAATAAATTGCAGCTTTCACTTGTTTGAGTATCGAGGAACATTATGTAGGCATACGATCACATATTTCATACGTAATAATGTTACTGTAATGCTGGATCGGTACATATTGCAGAGATGGAGAAAATATGTCAAAAGAGCACACACGAGGGTCGCGATTAACTATGATGGTTTGGTCACTACTCAGTACAAATGAGGTATGATGATATGTGCTAGTCATTTGCGCAGGTAGCAGACCTCGCAGCAAACAATGAAGGGAGGTATGGTGCGATCATGGGTTGGATAGAACTTCAGAAGGTAGAGCATAGTTTGATGAAGTTCAATTCAGGTCGTAATAACATTTCACGGTGTACTACATCTCAAAATACAAGAAGCGGGATTGCAAGGGATCCGAAATCAGCGAAGACAAAGGAAGTGCCAAAGACAAAACGAAGAAAGGGCCCATTGGAGGCGAGATCTAGTAGATCAAAGGTATATTTGTATGTCATACTCTTTCGTTCACTGTTTCTTAATCAGTAATTAATATTTGTTATGATGCACATGCAGGCACGATTAAATCACACAAAAGATAAGAATCCGACACCGAGGCATTGTAGTATCCCAAATGGTGCGCCCAAGGTTCCGTCTGCTCATGAAGAACAACATTTAGAGCATCATGGTGACGGGTTTTAGTTGAAGCTAGTTGTATTTTGCGAGTTATGTAGGGCTATTTTGTCATTGCTATTCCTATATGTACCATTAGTCCTTATAACACGAACATATATGTTTGAGTTGGTCAAATGCTATGATGTATTTGTCTTATTGAGTAGTAGCATTAATTCGATTTCTGATGGTGTGCTTGTGAATGCTTACTGCCATAACTATTAAATTATGACTTTTTTTTGGCACTAACAACAATTGCATTGCTAATGCAGTTCAAATACACAACATAGAGAATTACAACATCCACTTGCTTACCTATACTACATCACCAAACATAATGCTAAAGTACTACTACATTTGAAGACAGCGAACTACAACCCAATTATCATGTCGTGTCCTTCCCTTTCGTTATTGAGTTTCGGTAATTGCTCGATAAAAAGTCGATACCCAGATTGTACGCATGGATTTCAGAAGTTCTTTCCTGGCATTATGTCCTGCTGGATTCAACCCAGTATCAAATTTGTCAAGCTATTTTTTATTCACTCCAAGCAGCTCGAAATTTCTCAATAGGCAGTTTAAAAACTCAAACCCACACTAGAATCCACACTGCAAGCACCAAAATTATTGCAACCGCACTTGACACCCAATTCGCATTTCATTATTTCCTGCAAATCAATCATAACCCAATCAATAAAGAACAATGAACCAACCCAACAAATACAGACAATGAACCAGTAACTTTTTTTCTTCCAATTTTCGAACATATATAACTTATTTACAAAATTTTTAGGGTTAATAACTTCATCAAACTCACAAAATATGCACTTACTGAAGAATTAAGGTGACTGGTGAACTGCCCAAGTCAATATTTCCAAATATTGATGAAATTGGCCTCAAGACGATGAAGGGATGAGTACGACCCACTGCTGGTGTTGAACGGCTGTTGAAACTTGGTGCTTTGGGAAGGGTTGGGTTTCAATTTGGGGAAATGGGGAGAGAGAAAGGGGAATAATCTCATGCGACGGTGTGGAGATTTCACTTTTAATCTGAGCCTTTCACTTCACTTTCTCAACCGGAGGTTCGGAGGTAGTCGGCGATGAATGGCTGCCAGAGGGTAGTGCTTTGGGAAGTTTGGTTTGAATGGGGAGAGAGAGAGAACGGTGATTAGGGGAAACTGGGAGAGAGAGATAATGAAGTTTGATTCAACTACTTTAAATTTTGAATTTTGAAATTTTTTTGAACAGTGATGCCACGTCACTTTGTAAACCATTTTTGTCAATGGCCTTTGTACGTGTAGCGCGATCCATAATACTGACTAGACAATAATCAAGAATTTGTATCTGGATTTTGTTTTAAATTCTATGTGCGTGGCACAGATTCAGATAAACCTTAGACGTGTCCAAATTCTCATACTATGTTTGTACATGGGTTGGTTTGGGTCGAATTTGGATAGGTTGGGTCTTGACTTATTTTTAGAGGTACATTGGCAAATTTCGAATACCGTTTGGATTTCTATTGTTGGATCTTTGGATGTTTTGGGCTAAATATTGGACTTGTCATAATTTTTGAGCCAAAAGTAATTACTAATTTATTGTTCACAATGCTTTAATTTTTTGTTTAAAATATTATCATTCTAGGTATTGTGACATATAGATTTATTTTGACATCACACGTGTATTTAAGAATAGGATGTATATAATTGGTCACCTATTTTTTCTCAATCAATTTAACTACACATTTAATTAAAAGCTAACAAAAATTTAATTTTTAATAAAACTAAACCAGGGCTATAAGTTGTTGATAAATTTCAAATTTATAATTCCAACATTTTTTCTATCAATTAAACAAATATCTTGGTGAATTCGAAATTTGAGAACGAACGAAGTAGAGAACAAGAAATTATGTCAGAATCGTCGTCCTGAAAAATTGGTTGAGGGACTCCTTAAATGTTTTTTGTTGAACGATTATAATTTGAGTTTAGTGTTTAGCGATGCTAAACATAGAATCTATGATCAATTCACATGACCATTGAAATAAATGAAACTTAAGTTAGTGAGAAAGGGATAAAATGGTCATTTGTGTCCGTACCTAATTATAGGATCTCGGGTGGTGATGAAATATATATATGGTAGGTTAGGGAACAAGTAACGATATTATATATTTCAAAGTGTAGTTTTTTACTTTCAGTGAAAAAGTAAAGATTAATAATTAGATTGGATGGTCTAGACTCTACTATTCACGGATAATACAATGGGGTAGACCGAAGTTGCCGAAACTATTGGACAAAACCCAAATTTGATTGGGATTGATCGGTTTGATTTGATTCTACTCGAGTTATGTGTATTAAAATCGAGAACTAACTGGTTCTGATTCGATTCTTGGTTGTAATACAAACAAAAAAAAAAAACGAGGCCTAATTTAATCTGAATTTATTAATTTTTTGTTTTTAACAATGGTTGGTGCATTAAACCATTCATTGTACTTTTTCTTATGAATTTCACCATAGTATATCAAACTCATAATCAATTTAATATGTTGTTATTATGGCAGTCAAGAAATTAAGACCATACTTTCTGGAACATCCCATCGAGATTCTAACTAACTATCCATTGAAGTAAACCTTGTAGAAACCTGATACCTCAGGTCGGATGGTCAAGTGGGCTATGGAGCTTGAACAGTTTGATATAAGATACAAGGCCCACACCTCCATAAAAGGTTTAGCTCTTGCTAATTTTGTTATGGAGTTCGGCATTGATCCATTTGAAGAACTCACATACGATGCCCCTTGGGAACTTTTTGTGGACGGCTCCTCCATTGAAGCTCGGTCAGGAGCGGGAATGGTCTTCATCAATGCCGTTTGACACCTATTTTATGAAACCCTGCCATTTGACTTCAAGGCCTCCAACAACAAAGCTGAATGCGATGCATTGATAGCTAGAGTAAGGATGGCTAGAGAGTTAAAAATTCCCAAGTTAATAGTCCTGGTGTGTGGTGTCACAGACACCCAAAAGTAATACATTAATCTCTAAAACTAATGTAGTAGTGGAAGTAAGGGTCGATCCCACAAAAAATGTGTATTTCAAAATTTCATACTTCGTACAAAGATTGTGGGGGGTGGGGGTTGGGGGGTTTGTATGCAAACAATTGTGAATAACGCAATCAATAATAATGAAAATTAAATTAAGAAAAATAATCAAAAGACTAACCTTGGTCTAAGTCTACATCCACCGTCGGAAATCCACAATTGATCATAGAAGCAAGGATAATTCAATTCATATTTTGAATATTCACCGTTGGAATTATTTTCCTCTCTCTCCTTAATTTAGTTAGTTAGAAACTATCGTTCTAATTAATCATAATTATTAAATAACTCAAACACCAGCAGTTGTATTCAATTTATTTAAACATTTAGAGAAATCGATGAACTAGATAACACAAATACCAGCGGTTGTATTCAATCTATTTAAACATTCTTTTTAAAATTTCAATAACATCTATCGCAGAAAATCATCAAATCCTAGTGCTTCACAAGTTAAAGGAATCAAATAATTACGAATTTGATATTTAACTTATCGGTAGATTGTAACGAATAACAAACTAGTAGGCCTCTTAGCAATTAAACATAACAATCATGAAAATAAGTGTAGAAGAATACTCAATACGTAAAATAAGAATTAAACAATAAGAAAAACTATTTAGATCTCACAATATGTGGTTCTAAGGCTTCAATTTCCTTCGATCAAGTGTAAAAGTTTAGTTATAATTCATGAATCTAAGAGAGAAATAATGAAAAATGGAGTTTGGAGGCTTCTCCTTTAGTTTTGGATGAGTTTAGGGTTAAATAGG